>JAECUM010044082.1:0-19455 GCA_016617855.1 Megalonaias nervosa
AAAAAAAAAAAAAAAAAAAAAAAAATCGTTGAGGTTACAAAATTTTACATGACTGTTTCTACAGGAATAAAACTTGAAATTTTTTGTGTTTTAACTGGTTTACGTCAACTTGATGCGGATGCTGAAAACTATTTTATATTGACCTAGAAATCCATTAGCCCTATCGCTATTTTATGTAGATTTCTGTAAGCGCAAATTATATCCCGCATATTTCATTGTTATAGTAGTAATTCTAGTCTATTGGATTACTAATAAGGAAATTTAGAGAATTATTTAAACGAAAATGTGCCGTCTGCAAAAAAATGATTTTATTTGTGCGTGGTTGTCTTTTTCAAGTCTTCTTGGTTTAAACCACTTGGTTTCAATATTCTAAGGCGGCGTATACAGTAAGATTCCTTTTCTTTCCTGGTTTCGGAACTCCAGTTAGGGTTGTGAGCAATTGCGACCGGACTTCCATACAGCTTCTTTGTCATTCAATTAGACCTGTGGAAGTTGATGCTTTTGTTTAGCTTTTCAGTTTCTCCGACATACTGAAGGCTACAGATCTTACATGTGATGAAATAAATTACATTTTCTGTTTTGCACGTTTTGTTTGGACCATGTATGTTAAGTTTTTCGCTTGTCGATGTACTAGAAAATATGCTGATCTCAATCATATGTTGACAGGTTTTGCACCTTTTGTCGCCACAGGGGCCAGAGGTACAGGGTGGTCTTGGTTAGTGATTGGCGTTAGCTTTGCCCTGACATGGATGTCTTTGAGGTGTTTTGGTCTCCGGTAGGCTACTACGGCTTTGTTCGGGAGGATTAACTTTAGCGTGTCACACGATTCCACGATCGGCCAGTGTTTATTGATGACTTTACCTACTTTGGGATTGTCTGGATGGTAGGTCAGGATAAATGGTATCCGATCAGCCTTTTCCTTCTCTCCATATTTTTGTAGGTCATTGCGGTTCGTTTGTTTAGCCCAAAGGATTAAACAAACGAACCACAGCGACCTACTAAAATATGGACTAGGTCAGTGCGGTTCGTTTTGTGGTGTAAAAGCAAAAATAAATTTAAAATGAGAACTCGCCATTCTCTTATATTAAGTGGTTCGTTGACTTCACTGTTGGAACATCTTAACATGAGATTGGCTGCTTCCACAGTAGTATCGTTGTGTTAGAACCCGCAAGATTTTTTTTTTTTTTTGGTGCCATTTACTTAATACACGTACGTGTACAGGTTTTCATGATTAACAATATATCAAAGTTTTTAAAAATTGCTTAAGAGATTTAGCTTTAGACACTGATGTTAGCGCCATTGTGGTAATGGTGCTTTTGAGATTTTTTGAATATGTTTCGCGATGAACCACAAGAGTTCCAGAATATTATTTCACAAGGTACGTGCTTCAATGAGCAGGGTGGCACGCTAGCTATATGGCCTTTGTTTCGACAGAATGAAGAAATAACATGACCACTATTAACCCTTGGTCACGGTTTTTGGAGGATGAATACGGAGTAACCTTGGTCATCTTCCCCTGCAGGGACGTATACAAACGGTACAAATTCATAATTCGCTATTTTGCTATACATAATTGCTGCATGGCATTCGGCGAGATTCTCTAAACAAAGATGTTAGAGTCAAGCATAGGAAGAAAGTGGACAAAACAGTATAATCAAAGTATTTTGAAAATAAAGAAGCGCAATATTTACATTTTGAACTTGTCTGATAAGGTAATTTTCTACAGAATCTATAAATACAATTATTTTTGTACTATCATTTATTCAGTCATTTTGTAAAACCAGGTCAACTGACCAAGTATCAAAAGATTGTCCCAACTAATTGGGTAATTTAAAGCATAATGAATTTGCATTTAAAATAATACAATTTCCAGTTAAATACGGATGAAATAACAACAATGAAACAAATATCAATTAAACAAATTTGACATTAACATTAATTGAATTCATTAAACTTAGAAAAAGATTAGAGTGCGTCTCATTGCCATATTACAAATAAAATAATCAGTACAATTGTCAGATTTAGAATATGTTCCTCGGACCTTCCAAAAATAACAGTCGAATAAAATTTAGAGATTTAAAAAATTAAGAACAAGATGCTTAAGGCAATTGTAACAAAATTCTAGACGATTCAGAATCATAAGAAGTGTTTGGAAAAGATGAATGTTAATTGATAATTGTTTTTTATGGTAATGGGAAGAATGCAGATTATTGGTGATTAATTATGGAAATGGTAATAATGTTTAATAGATTGGTCATGCCGTTAATTCTTCGAAGAAACGTGATTATTGATTATGGTATCTCTAACGACATTCAGTGCTAAACGACAGTGCTGATGTTGATTGGATTTGGGCATTGCTTTGACATTTCCTTCTCCGATTGTGCTTTTCTCCTTGCATTTAGCCATATACTTTTAAAATCATTAAATTACTTCAACGAAATTGGATGATTTCATATGTATTCATAAAGACTAATTTAATGAAAATGTACGTGTGTGCTCCATCCGAAGCACGTGACTAGTCATGGAGGTATTGTATTTTACGTATTGTGGTAGGAGTCATATTAGGGTTATTAGGAGAAATACAGCTAAATAATATGTGTGAAAAGAACAAGGAATATATACCAATGTAACATCACAGTCTTTTCCTTACTCATACGCAAGCTGACAATCTTTATAATTTCTTTTCATAGCCATTTTCATTAAAATAACTTTTAGAGTATTAAAATGCTAGCAACGTTTCAGAACTTTAACAGTGTGACAATATCAGTAACATGATCTACCCTGACTTTATTGGCGTCAAATATGTTTTTGTTTCTCTTCGTCAAATTTTCAAAGTACACAGGCATTTGACTATGGTATCCTTGGTCGTGTACCATTTACGTTTAAATGTGTATTCCTATTTATGTTCTTGTTCCCATCTGTTTTGTATCATCCTGTTTCAAAGGAAATAAACAGCGTCCACATTTTCAATTAGATTGTTATACCTCATGAGTTCTTTGGTTCCATTTTTACAAATCATTGGACTCTGCTATAAAAAAAAAATTAAAAAAAAAATAAATAAAAAAACCCCTCACAATCTGTTGCAACATATGGTTTTAGCTATAAATACAAACTCTGATCATCGCAGGGCCGCGGACAAGATAGGAAAACTAGGACAAAATTTAGTGCGCCCACAACGGTCAGAGGGCCCACCGCCGTGGCAACTTGTATTCATAATGGCCTATTGGAGAATTTTTCCTAGGGCCCACAAATCCTGTCCGCGGCTCTGGATCTTCGCTGAAAAGACCTTTAAATTTTAAACCGGAGAAATGTTGTAATGTGATAAATTATCTAAGCAATATCTGGTGATTTTTCATTGAGCCTTACATTCTATAAATGTTGTTATACACTCTACGTTTTAAACTATCAATCACAGACAATGCTTTCGATGAAAACTATGTCTCCCTTCTTTTTAGCAGGTATGAACTTGCAAAAACAAGTTCAATATTGGCAATTGTGAAAAACTTGAACAAAAAAGTGACGCTGCCTCAACCGACGATGAAATCAGTCTTGCCACTTTTCGCAGAGATAACAATTGTTGAATGAATAAACTTGAAAGGCTAAGAGAATTTAAATTTTAATGTTTCTACCCCAAAGAATTCCAATTTTATTTTCATTTTTCTGCATCAAGAATTCCAATTTTCAAACTGGGCTCTAATTAATGTTTGAGTGATGTGTAAGAACAATGAATGTGATACACTATTGACTTACCGCAAGTAATCTTCAAATTAGGAACAAAAGTTTGATAATACTAAAAGTACACGTCATGGAATAATAATAAAATGAACTAAAATTTAAATTTAAAATCATTTTCAGTACTAGTGGTACATACCGTAGAAATGTTCTTATGAAAAACTTTATTCAAGATGAGGAAATATTTTGTTTTCATACAAAAAGTAGAATATACTTCCCTTTTAATATCTGAAGAGTTAATGTATGTTATTGTTCTTTATATTTCTTGATATAAGTAATCAGGCGTATAAAACGTTTTCAAAATGACTTATAAAAGCATACGTTCTTTAATAAAAGAACCGAAGAGTAGTGAAAAGTAATTAACTCTCCAAAGGGACTCCCAGGACCCTTCTCTACCCAACATTTCCATATCGTGAATCTTAAATGATCTGCCCTGCTGATGATTATATAACCTGATTCAAATTTCATCACTGATACTGGCATCATGGCATGTTCATAAGCTACTGTAGACGTGATCTCAAAGAAACGTATTTTAATAGTAGTAAATTTCGATCACCAGACTTTGAAAACCAACAAAACACAATCAGAATGTCAGATTGACAATTGGAGATCGCAAGATCAGCCAGTGATAAATAGATGTAAATGATGCAGTGATTTGCGCTTCCTGTACTAGGGAGGAACTTTAACCCTTTATGTTTTTATCTCTAGCGCTAAAATGACAAACGTTTGTCTTCTAACCATGGTTTTATGTGTGTTTGGTTTCATTGCCAATAGAATATTGCAAACTGTTGCGTGAATATATTGTAACAAGACGTTCAACTGTCATGGTAATTTGAACAAAGACATGGCAAAAGAGACTCTCACTATAGTTCGAGAAATGCAGTTCATGTTTAGAATGCTGTTCAATCTGCAACAATTAAAGGTCAATGACAAATAAATGAAGAAATTGAACATATCTACACTTCAGTTGCACATGTACAAATGATAATGTTCTCAAAATTATGTTATAATTTGTTTGCTTTTTTGATCCTATGCATGAATTTAATGCTGATCGAGAGACAGAATAACGTCCTTTAAATTGATATATACAGTTGCACGTGCAGCATGCTGTTTAACTACTGGAGAC
This sequence comes from Megalonaias nervosa, assembly GCA_016617855.1. Lineage (NCBI taxonomy): Eukaryota > Metazoa > Mollusca > Bivalvia > Unionida > Unionidae > Megalonaias > Megalonaias nervosa. Next base: position 4,859 of record JAECUM010044082.1, read on the forward strand.
AGATGTGAGTGACGTAACATAAGTTAAAGTAAGTGTCGTAAAATGTCTGAGAAAGAGTACAATTCTGCTACTAAACAAAGAGCATAATAAAGAATACAGGAGCTCTTAAGGTACTCTCTGTTTGATATCAAGGCCGACTTGAATAAAGTTTATGGGTGTAATTATCTGTTATATACTACAATTCTTAAGTAGATTTCATCGTTCTAGACATGGCAGCGAAAGCATGGAAGATGACCCGCTTTTGGAAGACTGGCGACTGAGCTTGGCGAGTTGGAAGTAGCTGCTGTGAAGGGAGCGGATCACGAAGATACTCGATACAGAGAGGCATTCATTCGTCAGCTGTTTATAAAGTGTTGAAGGTTTATGCAAAATTGGTACAGCAAATTTGACGTATTATCCAATACAGACTGTTGAAATAGCCAAACTGGTTCAGCAAATTTGACATATTATCCAATACAGACTCTGCTGAAATAGCCAAGCAGCTACTAGCCCAATATGAAAAGAGTGACAAGACGGCTGAATGAGAGTATTACAGATGATGAAATGGATTTCTGTTTTAATCCGACGCCAAAATAAGTTTGTGTTGGAGAAAACGTGCAGTGACCACCAATCGCTCGACATAGTCTGACTGTAAATCGAGTTTCATATACATTATTGGTCGATGCGAATGACATGGTCGTCCGGGTGCATGTGACTGATTCTGCTAGTGTCACTGTACATTTTTATGCTTCCAACGTGTTGCCAAATGTTGTGGAACATTACTAAACCACCCACTGCGCACTGGTAACCGAGGCATCCATCTACGCCATGACAATACACCGGCGCATAAGTCCGCCATCGTGACAGACTTACTAAAGGTGTACAGTGTTAAATCCCTGCCACAGCCTTCATACAGTCCTGTTTAGATCCAAGTGATTTTCGGCTGAATCCCGTCATTATGGCCTCTCTCGGGGACAGACGATTTGAAAGCCGCCACGCGCTTGGAAGTGTAGTTTACTAGTGTATACAAAACATACAAAAATGAATACAAAAATGTCATCTAATAACTGGATCATCAGACCGAGAACGTGCATAGAGGTGCATGGGGAGTACTTTGAGGGGATGCACTGATGTACTGTCCAGTAATATATTAATTTGTTGTACAGGGCACTAATATTGTCAAGTACCCCTCGTATCTTTCTCAAACAATAATTTTATATCGTCTTTTGGTACCCGTCTGGTACCCCAAGAAATGTTCAATTTGTAGTCTTCAGATGCATATCAGTGACTTTATAGCAAACCTTAATGCACATTTAATCCTGGACTTATATTGCTACGTCTGTTACATAATGCGGCCTGAATGTCATGAACAAATTTGTCAAACAGACACGAAGGGAAGCCATCGAGAGTTTATGACTACCTCGTCATTGCAACTAGCTGGAAAGATACAATACCGGGACCTAAAAAAAAACTTTATGATGTAAACAATGCGCAGTCTTCTTTTGAAAGGAGAATTATGCATCTTGTCCATGCGGATGGTGTGTAAGTCATTGAACAGTACTTATATTTGACGCGACGACTATCAGCCATTTAGCGATCTGTGCTCTAACTATTGTGCATTGCTGCAAGATGTGTAGCAACGACTTCAAATGAGCTGGAGCACGCAGTGATTGCACACTCTAAGGACATGTTTGTATTAATTCAGAGCAGATGATACCTTTGCGCATGAAAGTTATTTTCTCCAGAAAAATACTATTACTCTACCAAAAAAAGTGGCCATTAAGATGTTAAAACCTTGTCAACTGGACCGTGACACAGAGAGACATTCTTTTGGAGATTTAATCATTGATTGTAGAAACATCAGCAGCTTTGCTCTGTGGGATAGTCGTTCTAGAAGACAATGTTTATTTTTTGGGAATTAAGAGTGAAGACAAAGCGCTTTAATCGACATTTGTCCGGCTAAACGGTTTCCTTGGGGAACCTTAAACTGCTGTGAAAGTTAATTAATTAGTCAAGTAGGGGATACCATCTGGCTTTTGATATTAAACATTTGTTACAATAATTAGGATAAAGTTAGTAAGCAGGCGTGACAGAAATTAAATATATGAGAACAGAGATAAATGTATTTTTGCATCTGGCGTGATACACCAAAGGCATTCACTCTCACTTTCGAAAGGCGAACTGCCTCTAAACATTCTGTAGGTAAATTATGATTTATTGTAACAAATTCTCTATCTCATTATCGCTTCCCAGGTCTACATCTGAAAACATTCATTATCGTGTTATGTATATATTTTATTTATATTATGTGCTTAACTTTTGTCCATGATTGTAAGTTGTAACAAAATGTTTGCGTAGCATTTGAGTTCAAAGCCAGTCTTTGTTTTACAGTTAGACTGGGTTTTCCGTTGGAAATCTTCACTTTCTATTACGATATAGGTCAAGTAAAAATGTGTATTAATAGGACTTGATAAACAAATAATTCATTCCTGCTCTATATTAGTCCGTGGGAATCCATGATCAGAGTTTGCAATTGTGTTGTTAACATCAGATATAATTAGAGAAGAATTATTCACTTAAAATATTCATTGGAATTACTAAAGAGCCCATTTACTCTTTTGGACTGGGAACTTATTCAGAGATATGGATTGCATCATTGTGTTATATGAGAACATTCAAGACTATTGGAATTCATTCAAAACATTCTATAGTTTTGGACTTGCGATGGAACATTAGGATTATTTCGGATTTAAGTCATAATACTTTAAGTGTCTCTTGAATTTTCACTTTGTATTGTAGAGAAATAAATTGCGTCTTGATTTTACTTAAATTGTTGGTTTCATTTTCTTTCTGTGAGATACTGTGAGACCTAGAGTCGTAACATCGTACCGAGCGAGAGCCTTTCCCTGTAAGATTTGTTGCTGCAACGTAAAGGTTAAACAAAATTGCATCTGTTGTAGCAATTATTTCATTCCATAAGATATAAGACAACTAGCGTTGGCTTATAGATTTAAGTATAGATTGTAATCAAATATCAACTTCATTTGTATTAGAAAATCTTTGCAAATTCCACAGATTGAAAGATATCTCGTATGAAATATAAAAAAAGAAGTTTGCAAATAACTAATTTCAATGTTTTGTCGTATATGTGTCTCTGTTCTCATTGCAGTCAAGAATTTCATCATACTATACTCTGATTCACACCCTACAGCACCATACTGGTACTATAAAAATACGATCGCTGCAATTGCTGTATGTATGTATGTATGTATGTATGTATGTTAAATTCTAAATAAAATTCAGCTTGAGAAAATAAAATGTACTGCATATACCCGTTTATAAGTCGAGTGAAACTGCAAACAACAAAGATCCTCATCTGCCTTAGCAAAGTGCGCCTGCTTATTAGGGTCTGTGTTGCTTGTCCTACTGATTACTCTTAACAAACTACGCAGATATAGATCTGCCGGCGCATCATGCAGTTGGACTCGTTTTATAAGCGGGTGCATTAGGCATTAGGGTGAATCTTCGGTCAGGTACTGAAAAACTCAGTTCAATCCGAAAGTCTTCCATAAAATTGATTTCATCGTTTGTTTTCTCTAAGGCTAAACCACTCCACAATCTTCATCGGTTGTTGTTGCTAAAGCTGAACCACTCAACAAACAAGCCGCTCCATGAAATTGTCTTGTTTCTTACGATCTCCACTGCGGCTCCAACGGCACATGCCAACAAATCCGGAGCAACAGCCTACTCCGGCATCTGGTCACAAAAGCTCCGGTGTTTAATGACGTCTGAATCGATTGATATCCTGCCAACATGACACGCTAACAGAATCCTGAGATAAACTGTTTTAGAAGAAAACAAATCACTTAAATCGTCGTGTTGATAGTTCATCTCATACTCCCTGTCGCTAATGCCCACACTCATAACGAATTGTGATGTGAGATAATCTGATATTTTCAATAGAGAATGAAATACCGTATAAGATTCATTGTTGTGTTAACCTTAGTCAGTGCCTGGTCAACTGTTTCCCGTAGTGCACTTTAAGTTATAATAAAGTTTTAAAAAATTAAGCATCATTGTAAAATGCTAAGGTGGATCTAAGATCATAGATATAAGAGTATTTTCTTGCGACTAAACCGTCTGAGCCTTATGTGCCGCTTATTATTTGAAATGCAGTGTGGCGGATTGAAAATTACAGTGATACGGCTAAAGGATGGTATCTTAAAATTCATCAAAGATTTCGTTTGTCATATCCTCGTGTTTCACACAGCAAATAAAATCGTATATTTGTAATTGTATTCGGTTTAATCAGTAATAGAATACGAGGATCGCAAAATCAGGCAAACAATGGCTTGATTTTCGATCGTTTAACAACAGAATGATCATTATTGACCTAAAAGGGCTAAATTGAGACCCAAATAATGTCCTTTTATAGTCATATGCAGTGCCCATTTCCGGGAAGTTCACAGCACCGTCACTAGTTACATTCTTGTCTAATTGACATTTAACTGAATCTATCGTGTCTTTATCCTGAGGTATGAATTTACACTGGCAACGTTACATCGCCCGTTTAAATTCAAAGAAGTTTTGGAGTTATGATGGTCACAATCATAAATCTTGACAAATTAATCTATAAATTTGCATATTACATGAAAAATAGTGACAATTTGCATTTCTCAATTTTAACTGCCGTATTTTATGTTTTTACTTATTGCTAATATCTCCCTTAAATAGATTTATGATTCTAGTACATTCAAGATTCTACAGATTTGCCTGTGGCTAGGAATAATTTGAATATTATCTTTGTTTCAGCAGTGCACCGGAGTGCAGAAAGGTAATCAATTGCGTTGATATAAGTTGTATTGAAAATACCCGTAATTTGATATCGGTCAGCGAGTAGTAAATGAAAACATTTGTATCTACTTTTTTCCTCAGAAAAGTCATTCAGCGCCAAGAAATGTGTAAATGTCTCCATGAATAGCGCAAGACCAAGTGAACCTTGGCTGTATCTACGACCTTTGCGATAGGTAAGGGTTACCCTTCCTTTAATCTGACGAAGCACGATACGAAAGAGGATGCTCGATTCTGTCTTAGATACACTGCAACCTCATTTGCGCATTATACCGCAACCGCAGTTGTTTCATTATTTTACTTGCATTGTACGACGAGATTAGTCGCGTCTTTCTCCGTCAGGATGTCATTTGCACAGATAACGCTACACTGCCAGTTTAATGTCAATTAATACCTGTATTGTAACTCATAGCAGCTATCGGAGAATGCAAGCACGATTAGACACGATTCCTAAGAGGACATCCATACTGCTAAAGAAACAACCAAGGAAACAACAGGCAGACAAATCCAGGCGCAACTTCAGAACAGGAAGCTTAAAATGGGTTAGGTGAACCTGATTACGATATCAATTAGTTTATATAAGTATGAAGAAGAATTAACTCTGAATTCTATTGGTTTCAATATGGCAATTTGAATGCACCAATACAAATTTTAAAACAACGAAAAATATATTTTATACACAAATTTAAATACTTGCGATTAATTAAAGGATTTCATATAAAACGGTATTTATAATTTCAAACGCATAATAATTTCAAACAAAAGCAAATCAAACCTGAATTCTAGAAGTGAAGCAGTTGTCCTCGGGATGAACGTAATAATACGTTCTATCCGTTCCGTTTTCTTCCACTTTCCTTGCACCAGACATTGATATCACACAATAAAGCTTCATGATATTACATCTGTTTTAATGACACTGAAGTCATTAAAAAAAAAAACAACACGAAAAAGAGGGCATTTAGCATTTATAACTGTGAAAATTGTATGAAATTCAATCACTTGGTTTTAAAGATACGTGTTTAAGTATTTTTCAGAGTAATAACTCATCACTAACTTGTCAGTTTTCTGGTTTGGATGACATCACAGATGAGGGAAAATATTTTCAAATGATTTTATTCTTTAACAGTACAAAGGACACTTTCCTTTTCATTTTTTATGAAATAGACCTAACTTAACAGCCATTATATAATAAACGTATTATTCATATTATTCGTGAAAACAATGGAAATTTATATTCAGTTTTAAAAAATTGAAGTTTTGGACAACAGAGCAAGAAAATTATCTAATTTGTTTTATTTTGTGTTTGGCACAATACTTCAAAATGTTTAGTGACAAATGACTTAAGATATTATTTGAAATTTTAAGGAATTTAAATTAAATTTAAACTTCAATGTTTAGTGCTGATAAAGTTATTCAAATAACTATACAACGGTGTGGCACCATCTTGTACATCTCTTGTTTGAAGACTGCAATAAAATTACAATTAATTACTTTTATAAAAGTTGACTTAACAAAAGAAGCCTTTTATCTTATCTTTGGCATCATTATAACTCATAAATAATGCTGCACAGAATTGATCTCCCCAGATTGTTTTTCAGATTTAAATATCTCAAAGAGTTCTTAACGGGTTTTGTTGCGTTTTCTCCTTTGTTTATGTTAAGATGTCATGCATTTATTATATTTATTTTTTTATTTTAAACTGCCGCATAAATTTAATGCATTATAAGATGTTCTACATAAAAAACACGCACATACCATTATGCAAGGATCAATGAACAATAGTTTCGGCCTCTCTTTTCCTTCGAAAAGCAGAGAGAAAATAAAATTATGAAGTACTCAATGGAATTAATTTCTTCAGTTTAGTTATGGTGGCACATGCTACAGGTATGTCAGATCCCCATCAAGCTTTACTAAAAAAGATTACATTGTTGATGCAATGTTGATGAACAACAATTCAGCATGCTGTACCAATAACGTTAAGAAGATATATTCTTGCCCCACCCCCTTTTTCATAATAACGATAACGTGAAAATTGGTTCATTTGCTTTAGTGTTTTTGTTAGAATCTGCTTGCAGGCTTGTTCAGCCTGCTTATTTGAGATATTTCTTTATTGCATCCGTTTTAAGGGTATAGAATACATGTAAGGGTTCCAAAATAGTTTACGAGATATAATCTTATTAAGAGAATCCTTGATGGCATCGAACCTAGTGCATTCTTTTGAAAGAAGATGTAAATACTGCATACAAGTGGTATCAACTATTGTCATGATTCCCAATCGATGGATCGCTCTCACATTAGCATAGCAATTTATATAAAAAGCCAAAGCTTTCCGAATGGCAAACATCTTCATTAAAGGCTGGAGTTTTACATTGCTAGGTCGTTTAGTAGGTTGTAGGTAGTGCATACTACAACTGAATTGCTTGATTGGTCTGGTAGATTGCTTGATTGGTCTGGTAGGTGCGAGTTGCTGAAGTTAGTTACATAACTGCATTAAATCAATGTGTAATAAGAAAATACTTATTGGTCAGTCTCGTGGCATATATATATATATATATATATATATATATATATATATATATATATATATATATATATATATATATATATATACGAATCACCTGTCAGTCACTATGCCAGTACGTTACCAATGTCTAAAAGTCACTCAGGTCACGATAATAATATGCTTTCTCAACGAAAGCCAAAGTAGAACTGAAGGTAAAGGCAATTCGCTCACTTTATAGTAGGGCCTCCGCCCTTAAAAGTACCATGAAATAACAGTATTAGTAAAAATGTCAAGAAAAATAGGTAATACATTTTGAAGTTACGACAATTCAATTTGATTTTGTGTATATCCAATAGTGGCAACTTGCGCATGCTACATAGTGGCACTCACAAATGCAGTTGGAGCAGATACAATCCAGATAACAGCATTTCACCCAGCTATTATTATGTAACTACCCTCACCTCACCGGCGATAGATTTGGTCAGCGCGGATCGTTGTTAGTTGCAAAATGTTAAGGTTTGTCTGATAGGTGGTCAGATTTGTCGATCCATCAGTTATCTTTTCTGAAGCTCAAGAGTTCCGGAAGGTCAGAAAGTAAGCGCTTCTAAAAATAGAATATTACACCAGCTATATTTGGGTTGTATCTTTACGTTGACAAAATTAGGAATAACAATACCCGTATCAGCGAATTTATACTGTAAAGAATGAGATTTAGGTGAAGTATTATGGAACAACACAACACAACCCCCCCCCCCCTTTTGCCCAATGTGACAGCAAAGGGCTGCCCAGTAAGTAATGGTGATCTATCTGTATCCAAGGATAATGTTCCTATGGTATGTGATTTCTAAAATACTGTAGTCTGGGCAATTCAAACAAAAATGTTTCACGGTTTCTGAGGCACCAGTCGAAGATTTGTGGTTAAATGACAAATGGTTACTGAAAACGTCAGCATTAGTAAACTGCAGCGACGTCGCGCACTTGTATGTAGAATCTGAGACTTTGTATCACCTTGGTAAGAATAAGCGTGCACTGTGCACTTGCCACAGTCGGTCAGCTTAGTGAATAAAGCAAACAAACGTCTTGATAGTCCGATAGAACCAAATCATAACACAATGGTAAGGCTGTGCATGAAATTATAAAGCCGGCAACTGGACCCACATTATAATTACGTTAAACTATAATGCAAAGGCAGCCTGATGCACTCTAGTCCGTGACACCTTTCTTAATATCTCAAGGAATTAAATAATTTGTAGAATCGCACTTCGAAAGATACCGGCATGGATGCTACAACATACAAATTTGCAGACGTCGAAGGCTGATCATATTCTTTGTAATGTAATCGTTGCTACAAATTTCTACACTGAAATAATAAAGATCGTTTCCAGGTTCGGCTACAGGAGTTAAGTGTACTATCAACCAAAGTTATGATATAGAGCCAAACAAGTAATTTATCTTCTGACACCCCAAATCTGCGTCATCCAATTTGTTTGCTAAACTGCTGATTTTAGCAAAGGAATGAATAACCGTAAGAGTCTCGTTTGCAATAAAATAAGCGAGAAAATCATCAACCGCTACAACTCAACTGGAAATTCTACCAATGCTATCGACCAAGTCTGACTCGGGGTGGACTGATATAGAACGCACACATCAGGAATGATAATGCTTTCTACAACTGAACCTCTACCAAAAACCCGTGTTTGAATATATGGGGATTAGTGTATACATAGAAAACATTGAACCTTTTCAGTGAAGTCCTGTCAATATTTCAGTCTGGCACCAGTTTATCGCCGTATCGGGTCCTTCCCGTATGCAAATCTTTCCGACAATTTTGATGTGTCCATACTACTTGTCTCTTTATCTGAAATTATTATTATTATTATTATTATTATTATTATTATTATTATTAAAAAGTGTCTCAAAAAATATTGTCTGGTTTGTTACATCATCTAAGGTAAACATACTGAAGTGGAACTTAATTTTTGGTTTTGTATATATGTCATCTGAATAATCCTCCGTTAACTCCCAGGAAAATGTATATTCAGTGGTAGGAAATGAAATAGCTTACCTAGAAAAGAAATATGCTATAAAATTGACTTTAATGGCTACACAGGTACGGAGCCAAATTTTATAAAATATGATAGTGTTATAGACCTACACCAAGAATATAATTATACAGAAGACGAAGACATGTATGATCGGGCTAATCAATACGTAAGAGAGATAAATTAATATGGAGAAAAACTGGTACAACTATGTCAGATGATCTGGTTCAGTAGCGCCAACGGTAGATGTGGATCAGATAAAGGCAAAGGGATATTTAAATGTACTCATGGCAACTCGGCCTCAGGAATAGATTATGTATTATCTGACGTATGTGTTTTAAAAAAAATTATCTTCCTTGACATAGATCATAGATTTGTATATACATATATCCTTTGTATTTACTCTTGACTACACGAGGAAACTAGAACAAAAATCATTAAATGGCTCTGGAGTTAATGAACTAGATAAATACATATGGAACAAAGAAAAAGGCGTATCTGTTATCAAAAATTGCACGGATCTGTTATCTCAAAATATAGGTTCGAGTGATATCAACAATAAGAAAGCCAATGAATGCGTTGAAACAATTACTGCTATTTACCATGATGCAGCAAACCCAGAGAAGACAGTCAATAGAAAAAAAACCTAGCTATGTCATCAAGTAAAACTTCCTAAAGGCCAGTCTTGATTTGACTGAGTTTGCATTGCCGCTATAAGCAAAGCCTTAAGATATCTAAGACAGTTCAGATAATTGAAGCATTTGAAGATGATAAATTCTATAGAAAAATGTATAGATCTATTACAAGAAGCAAACAAAAGCAACATTATACTCTAAAAAATTCACAACTTTTTGGGCGCCTTGTAAAGAATCCGAGTACTGGTGTAAAAAGCAGTATCGCGTCTGCAACATAGTATGACTATTTGTCAGAATTATTTAATTTTTCAAGTTCTGTTCACCTGATGCAGGAAAATGAAACATTCCATTAATTCATGAAACTCTAGCAAGAATAATCACTGAGAGGAGGTTCGCACTGCATTGAGTAAACTGAAACACGACAAATCTGTTGGAGTGGATGCTTTATCCATCGGTTTCTTGATATGTACGGGCAACATAATTGCACCAATATTAACAATACTATTGAATTTAACTTTTCTATGTTTGATGTTATCCAGAATATTGGTCAACGACTATCATAATACCAGTTCTGAAGAAAGGGGATACAAATGAACCTTACAATTACGGAGGCATTAGTCTGCTACCTGTTTTAAGCAAAGTGTTTACATCGAGTTTATATATAGGATAAATGAATCGGTGGTCCTGGGAGAAGAACAAGCCGGACTTAGAGCGTTATAACCTAGAGCAGATAATATATTTATATTATATGCATTAATTTGTAAATATTTAAGAAATCGTAAGGGTTAATTCTATGCAGTATTTATAGATTATGGAAAAAAGCCTTTGATAGGGTAGAGAAACATTTATTGTACCAAAAGCTAGTTAGTAAATATATACGTAAGAAGTCAATGTGAAATATATCACCAATTATTATTATTCTCAAGCGAACAGCAGTATAATGGTTGTTTAGCGCTTGTTCGAAGTTTGTAACATACTCTTCGAATAATTGGAGTTCGTCGCTCGTCATTTGATATTCGAATCTTTACACAAAACAAACTAACTAAATAACCAGCTTTGAATCAGATTTTGGTCAATGTTCGCAATTATCAAAACTATCTATGTTTCCGTTATCGGAAACGTTTAGCCTTAAAAGAATCTAAGTAGCATTTGGGGTTGGGTGTGGGGTGGGGGTGTGGCTTTCTGTGTGTTTTGCTAAATGAATGATTTATCTGAATCATCTTTATCGTGCAGAAATGTTCTTAAATTGCCAACATATCGGAGATATAAAGATAAGTAGTATATTTAACGATTGTCCTTTGCTTAAATTTTAAACAGATATAATTATTTTATGGTGTCTCACTTATCTTCATCCGGGTCACATACTCTTCATCAACTCGTTGCGAAATGGCGAGCGAAGTTCGGGGTGAATATCGTTTGAAACTTATTTTAGACGAAGTGTCTCCGTGATAGTGTTGTAGACCTGCAACGTATTTGTTTTACATTAATGACCATAGGACGAGATAACAAAATATAAATATGACAGACTTTTGAGATCTTTTTCATCCTTCATAGCCTCTGGAGTTAGTATAAAACCATTTCAAATGTCCATGTTTTATAGGTGTATAAATTTTAACATGAGTTAACGTGTTAAATCGTCATTTCAGTGGTGGAACAGACTGATTTTGAAGAATTAACTACATTCGAGTTCTTTTATGGAAGTCAGCTAGAAACCAGTCTGAACCTCAGGCCTTGCAAATGTGCAGAATCAACACTGAATCTTGTGTTCAAAACACAGAAGTCCATTTGAAAAAGATATGTGCCCACTTTAAATAACAATAAATCATTGAGGAGAAACTAATCCAAAAGGATAATCATAGATCTGTGTCCTTCTCTTGAGATACTTTCGTTAAAATACTCAACTCGACTGTAGGTTAGTGATGGAGGAAATGTAAAACAGTTTCGACAACTATCGGTAATTCTTTCCACTGGCTATGGGAAGTCTGATTGTCATTATTGATTATCACATTGAACATAGTACCGATTACAGCTTGGTGATTTTCCATCGTTACAAAAACATGTACACTGTAACTCTCCCACTGTCATTTTTTAACAGCATGCCTGTTCCATTATTAAGGAGGCTTTTTTAAATAGCAACTGTAAAGATATGACAAAAAGTAGAGGCTAGGTAACCCTACAAAGCAAAAATCATGGGTGCCGGTGTGTTTTCTGCCCTAACTTTAATATATTTATCTCAATACTTGTTTTAGAATTAAAACGATTGTTTCTGATATCTTCGATGAATGTCCAGCACTAATGCGATATTCAAGAAGGCAAAGAAATAGCTCGGAGTTTTCCGATGGACTTCTGCAGTCATTCATCCTAAAGATGATTTTGCAGCAAAAGTCGAAATTACTTTATCTGGGGTTAACACGGCGAAATGTCCGAGAAATAATGAATTTAATGTGCGAGTATACTCCAGGGGAACACAGCACATATCGGAAGAAGAAGAAGAGAAGAAGAAGAAGAAGAAGAAGAAGAAGAAGAAGGATGATGATGTTATATCTGATTGTATTATCGTGGTAATAAGTCAACTGCACTTTTCATCTGACACTCTTGTAATAAGGATAAAAGAAAGAAAAATAAAAATGATGACATTGGCCAGACTCAGTACATTTTTAGGATTAAGGTATTCATTTTTGTAAAAAAAAGTTCATCATATCATTCTTTCTGAAATATACGCAAGATTAGATATATATTTTATTTAGGTTATCAATAGTACATTCTTCAATTCCATAAAGCTTGTAATAGAGTCGGCCATAATGAGATATAATACAAAACAAATCATTTCTGACAACAGCTTTCATCTGCATAATGCGTTATAGAGAATAAATATTGAGAAGTTTTGAGTAATTAAATCGTTTTAGAGATTTTTCTGAAAATGCACTAGATAATCTTTCTAATCTCAATGAATCTTCCCTTCAAACAATCTTTGAAAAATGATCTAATTGAAATTTGATCTGGTGTACGATCAAAAGAAATGCGAGCAAGCTAATAATGTTTGGACATTAGTCGGGTAGTAAAGCTTTTGACAGGAGCTAATAAATTGATAACCATTCTCAGAGTGAATTAGGTCTCTAGAGATAACCGGTATCTATAGGTTACTGATTACCAGACAAAGGAATAAAAACAATCATTTAAGGAATTGCTGATGTTTACGGTGTTTTTCTTTTGAGACTGAATAAAAGCAAGATTTGAAATATGATATACAAGTCACAGATTTTAATTACAACGTCTAGATAGGTATCGATGAATTCCACCACGTACTTTCTGTGGACTGTCATGACATCATCCGTGAAACAGATTTCGGATCATATGATAGCAAACAGATTGCAAAGTGCTCCTGTTAAAGCGTCATTGCATGTGATCTTTCATCCATATATTTAATGATTGAAGTAGCAACTACAGTATATATATAAGCATTTTGATATATACCCTATATGGTCAACGAAAAGGTCTAACTAATGGAAGAAAATAAAACCTTGACTTGAATTCTCTTACGAAAACCACTACAATTAGACCATATACACAGGTCAAATTTTTGTGACTTAATAATGACATGGGGAAACGAAGGAGCAAGTCGTCATTTTCTTTTAAAGTATACTGTCCTTATTTAATATTAAAATATATTTATCATGTCGTTTAATAGGAAGCAGTTTTGTTAAAGTTGCAGAGCCAAACCTGACGTGATTTTCGATAACACCATAATTTTCTTGACTATTACGAAATAAGCGTGAATACGACGCCAGAATAAGTGACATCGTGAAGTAATTCGACGCTCTCGGACGCAATTGTAATTAACGTAACTAGACTCGAAACATCCTTCGTATTTTTAAAACGTATTTTCTCGTTCGAATAGCATTTGTTAATCAAAAACAAAATTGGCCATATGGAGGCACTGACGGCCTTTTGTAATCTGAACAGGATATCTTACACATTCAGGGGCCGTACTTCCTGATGTAGTTCGACCAAACAAAATTGACTAAATTGAAATTTAGGATTGATTAACTAAAGAATATCTTCAGTTCTAAAGTTTTGAATTAAATTAGAATCCCGCGAGAAAAAGCAAAATATTTGCACAGTTAAATACCAGTCAATACTGCAGTTAAGACAAAGTCGTTGCCATCATTTGCTTTTAAAATCCTACCCTCTTTAAACTGCACCATACTCAACAGAGACACTCCACGGAAAGCTTAGAGTTTTAAATTTCACGATTGACAAAGGCATCTGCAGCATCGTTCATACGAGACAATAGCAACTGCACGCTGTACTTGTCTGAATAAAAAGGGTAAATGCATCAATCACATGCATTCTTGTCATAACTTGCTTTTTTAATCTTTCGGGTTAAACCACTTTTGACGTAAAATCTTGCGTGAAAGTTCTTTATGCTATGTTGTCGAAAATAGTTTTTCCAAAAGCAAACAGCTTCATATAATCTCGATGTTTACTTTAATCCCAGCTAGAACCTTGCCGACAGCACTTCTAGAAATCCCAAGCAATAGCATGGTTAGGAATGCTTCGATCCTAGGTTTAACGTCTGAACTGTAT
>JAECUM010044083.1:0-19407 GCA_016617855.1 Megalonaias nervosa
TTTTTCCCCTCCATGGTTTGGGTGTGATAAGGATGGTTTGAGTATTTGGGGCTCCTATTAGTTTAGTTTTTATGTGTGAGGATTAAATGTATTGATGTTTGTCGGTGTCTTTTAGATATTTTATGACATTATTATATGTGCGCTCAAGATTGACATTTTTATCGGCTGCTAGGAAATCTGGGTAGGTGGTTGGTGCTCCTAATTGCCGTTGGTAGTTCGTGAAGTGTTTCCTTTGGGCTGCAAGGCTGGTGCATTCATTGAAGATATGGTCCAGCGTCTCGGGTTGGTTGCAGGTTGGGCAGTTAATGTTGTTTTGTGTTCCGTGACTGGTGTTGATTAGTGTCTTACCTGTCCTTAACCTATTAATGATTTGGAGGTCCCTTTTCTCCAGACTTTTGTGTACTTTATACCCCCGGGTCACTGTGGGTAGTATGTCATGCAAGCGTCTTCCCTTTTCCGTGGTGTCCCATTGTTGATACCATTTGGAATTGATGGCTGTTGTGACAACGCTGTATAGTTCCTGTACACTGTGCTCCAGGGTTTGGATTTCTGCCTCTTGTAGTCCTGGCTTGGCCTCAGCATCCGCTTTGTCATTTCCGGGTAAGTTGATGTGGGATGGTACCCATAGGAATTCTACCTGGATTTGGTTAGTTCCCAGCTCTCGGAGAATCATTAGGGTTTTCTGCAGCATGTTCTCTCTACTCAACGCTCTGCTTTATGTCCGTGGAGCACGGACGTGAACGAAAACATCTCTTACAGTCACTTCACATATGATATACTATCCACACCAACGAAGGAGAATGCATAAAACACACACCCCTATACTATCCACACCAACGAAGGAGAACGCATAAAACACACCTATTTACTATCCACACACTCGGGATGAGAAGAAACACACACACCCATATACTATCCTCACCAACGAAGGAGAACGCATAAAACACACACCTATATACTATCCTCACCAACGAAGGAGAATGCATAAAACACACACCTATTTAATATCCATACAATTGGGATGAGAAGAAAAACACACCCATATACTATCCTCACCAACGAACGAGCAAGCATAAAACACACACCTATTTACTATCCACACCAACGAACGAGAAAGCATAAAACACACAAATATACTATCCTCACCAACGAACGAGCAAGCATAAAACACACCTATCTACTATCCTCACCAACGAACGAGCAAGCATAAAGCACACAAATATACTATCCTCACCAACAAACGAGCAAGCATAAAACACACAAATATACTATCCACACCAACGAAAGAGAACGCACAAAACACACAAATTTACTATCCTCACCAACGAATGAGAAAGCATAAAACACACCTATGTACTATCCACAAAATCGGGATGAGAAGAAAAAACACACACCCATATACTATCCTCACCAACGAACGAGAAAGCATAAAACACACCTATCTACTATCCACAAAATCGGGATGAGAAGAAAAAACACACACCCATATACTATCCTCACCAACGAACGAGAAAGCATAATATTATAAGGGCAAGTGAAAGCCAAACAGATAGGAACCCCTGGCTAACTTATGCGAACGACAATGGTGCGTCTTAAGCACCTCGTGCATCTTGACGACCCTTCGATTCAAACCCTACCACGAAGGAAAAAGGTTGCAAAAAAAAAACCCCAGACAATTGGTGTCATCAAGAGAACTAAAGACGTTACTGTGCCGTTCGGACACGTACGTATTCCAGAAAACCACGCTGCTCGGCAACGATGTTTTCTTCTTTCTGTCACTTCTACTTTTGTCCTTGACCAAGATATCTACCAACCCTGATTTAACACTTGTGTTTCCTCATTTGATATATTTAAAAAAAAAATACTAAATCCATTTTTAACAGAACTACTCATTTTCGACAGCAGCGACGACGTCTCCTACTGCTCTTACCACTGTTGTTGCAACTACAAAGGTGAGCTTTCCTGAGACCAAATTACAAGACAGGGCAAGAGCGTTGTGAAGTTGACTGGATGTATCTAAACAATAGCTGTCAAACTCCTATGTTCTACCTCTTGTTGTGACAATGACTTGTGATACTTCACATTATCTAAAGTAGAAATGTTTACAAACCGTACAAAGTTATGTGACTTTAGTTTTTTGACCCCTGCACAGACTCTTCACTTTACAAGTGTCACGAGACAAATATCTATCCAATTTTTACCATTTTCCAAAACACGCAGACACTTACAATATGACCAGAAAACTGTACTTCTTTATTTGTGGATATCCCACAGACCCGTCATAGCATATAGAGCTGAGTAAGAACTTTAGGAATATCCCTCATTTATTTAGAAATATCAAAGCTTTGATGTGTATTTTCCCTGTTCCACCCTTTATTAGTGTTTAGGTATGTTCCCTAAAGACACAAACAATTTTGAAAAAATAATTTTGAATTGAGGTTTCTCTCTGTTTATACATTTTTTTTTTTCAAGTTGTTGGTGCATGGCAGATTACATTCGCATACCTTCTCAAAGTGAGAGGCATTTCTACACAAGTCATCGCCTTTGTTAAATTCGGTTTTGTTGGTTAGTCATCATTCATCTTTAATTCTATTTTTTGATGAATTTCTTTTTATAGAAGATTTAATTTCTCTTTATAGAAGATGTAAGGCTTTCTTTTGTTGTTACGGTATTTATGTTGTTTAGTCTGTTGCCGCGAAAGAAAATATATATAGCAAAGTGCTTAAGTTCGTTCAGTTTTCTTCTATCAAGCTCTACACAAGGTACCATGTTTGTCTTGAAAGAGATTGAAATTCTAAGTTATGCGGACGTGAAGGAAAACATACCTTTCTTAGTACAGTTTGATGTCTTTGTGTTCGTTCTAATCATGATTGCCTTATATCTTTGTATTTTAGAGGTCATATTTCTTCTTATGTAAATGCATGCATCAATGGACAGACAGCTTGGTTTATCATCCTTGAGGTTCACTGAACTTTAGCTTCTTTACTTCATACAAACCCAAATTCACTAGTCTGAAAAAAAATAAAAACAACAAAAAAAAATGCCACTCAGTACTGTAACACTTCTGTTTCTATCTATGTGAGTGTGAGTGTGTATGTCAAAATGTTTGAGTGAGATTTTAAAAATTTGTCAGTTTCAAAACACGAACCAATATTGTGGCCGTACAATATCTCATGTGGCAAGAAGAAATGGTACAATACGCAACAGAGGATTGTAAGTTCACACTCCAGTCTGTCTGGACTGCAATGGTAACAACGCAAGAGTGTTGGCATTATTTTGCCACACTACCTTAGAACAAAACAATGCATCACTCATCATAAACGATTTCATTGGCTATACTTATTTTCTTACTGTGTTCGCTACTGAAGTCAATTCGAAGCGAACGCAGTAAGAAAAAAATAAGTATAGCCAATGAAATCGTTTATGATGAGTGATGCATTGTTTTGTTCTAAGGTAGTGTGGCAAAATAATGCCAACACTCTTGCGTTGTTACCATTGCAGTCCAGACAGACTGGAGTGTGAACTTACAATCCTCTGTTGCGTATTGTACCATTTCTTCTTGCCACATGAGATATTGTACGGCCACAATATTGGTTCGTGTTTTGAAACTGACAAATTTTTAAAATCTCACTCAAACATTTTGACATACACACTCACACTCACATAGATAGAAACAGAAGTGTTACAGTACTGAGTGGCATTTTTTTTTTGTTGTTTTTATTTTTTTTTCAGACTAGTGAATTTGGGTTTGTATGAAGTAAAGAAGCTAAAGTTCAGTGAACCTCAAGGATGATAAACCAAGCTGTCTGTCCATTGATGCATGCATTTACATAAGAAGAAATATGACCTCTAAAATACAAAGATATAAGGCAATCATGATTAGAACGAACACAAAGACATCAAACTGTACTAAGAAAGGTATGTTTTCCTTCACGTCCGCATAACTTAGAATTTCAATCTCTTTCAAGACAAACATGGTACCTTGTGTAGAGCTTGATAGAAGAAAACTGAACGAACTTAAGCACTTTGCTATATATATTTTCTTTCGCGGCAACAGACTAAACAACATAAATACCGTAACAACAAAAGAAAGCCTTACATCTTCTATAAAGAGAAATTAAATCTTCTATAAAAAGAAATTCATCAAAAAATAGAATTAAAGATGAATGATGACTAACCAACAAAACCGAATTTAACAAAGGCGATGACTTGTGTAGAAATGCCTCTCACTTTGAGAAGGTATGCGAATGTAATCTGCCATGCACCAACAACTTGAAAAAAAAAATGTATAAACAGAGAGAAACCTCAATTCAAAATTATTTTTTCAAAATTGTTTGTGTCTTTAGGGAACATACCTAAACACTAATAAAGGGTGGAACAGGGAAAATACACATCAAAGCTTTGATATTTCTAAATAAATGAGGGATATTCCTAAAGTTCTTACTCAGCTCTATATGCTATGACGGGTCTGTGGGATATCCACAAATAAAGAAGTACAGATTTCTGGTCATATTGCAAGTGTCTGCGTGTTTTGGAAAATGGTAAAAATTGGATAGATATTTGTCTCGTGACACTTGTAAAGTGAAGAGTCTGTGCAGGGGTCAAAAAACTAAAGTCACATAACTTTGTACGGTTTGTAAACATTTCTACTTTAGATAATGTGAAGTATCACAAGTCATTGTCACAACAAGAGGTAGAACATAGGGGTTTGACAGTTATTGTTTAGATACATCCAGTCAACTTCACAACGCTCTTGCCCTGTCTTGTAATTTGGTCTCAGGAAAGCTCACCTTTGTAGTTGCAACAACAGTGGTAAGAGCAGTAGGAGACGTCGTCGCTGCTGTCGAAAATGAGTAGTTCTGTTAAAAATGGATTTAGTATTTTTTTTTTAAATATATCAAATGAGGAAACACAAGTGTTAAATCAGGGTTGGTAGATATCTTGGTCAAGGACAAAAGTAGAAGTGACAGAAAGAAGAAAACATCGTTGCCGAGCAGCGTGGTTTTCTGGAATACGTACATGTCCGAACGGCACAGTAACGTCTTTAGTTCTCTTGATGACACCAATTGTCTGGGGTTTTTTTTTTGCAACCTTTTTCCTTCGTGGTAGGGTTTGAATCGAAGGGTCGTCAAGATGCACGAGGTGCTTAAGACGCACCATTGTCGTTCGCATAAGTTAGCCAGGGGTTCCTATCTGTTTGGCTTTCACTTGCCCTTATAATATTATGCTTTCTCGTTCGTTGGTGAGGATAGTATATGGGTGTGTGTTTTTTCTTCTCATCCCGATTTTGTGGATAGTACATTGGTGTGTTTTATGCTTTCTCGTTCGTTGGTGAGGATAGTAAATTTGTGTGTTTTGTGCGTTCTCTTTCGTTGGTGTGGATAGTATATTTGTGTGTTTTATGCTTGCTCGTTCGTTGGTGAGGATAGTATATTTGTGTGTTTTATGCTTGCTCGTTTGTTGGTGAGGATAGTATATTTGTGTGTTTTATGCTTGCTCGTTTGTTGGTGAGGATAGTATATTTGTGTGTTTTATGCTTTCTCGTTCGTTGGTGAGGATAGTATATGGGTGTGTTTTTCTTCTCATCCCAATTGTATGGATATTAAATAGGTGTGTGTTTTATGCTTTCTCGTTCGTTGGTGTGGATAGTATATAGGTGTGTTTTATGCGTTCTCCTTCGTTGGTGAGGATTGTATATGGGTGTGTGTGTTTCTTCTCATCCCGATTGTGTGGATAGTAAATAGGTGTTTTATGCGTTCTCCTTCCTTGGTGTGGATAGTATATGGGTGTGTATTTTATGCATTCTCCTTCGTTGGTGAGGATAGTATATGGGTGTGTGTTTTTCTTCTCATCCCGATTGTGTGGATAGTAAATAGGTGTGTGCTTTATGCGTTCTCCTTCGTTGGTGTGGATAGTATATGGGTGTGTGTTTTATGCATTCTCCTTCGTTGGTGTGGATAGTATATCATATGTGAAGTGACTGTAAGAGATGTTTTCGTTCACGTCCGTGCTCCACGGACATAAAGCAGAGCGTTCGTCATTCGCGCTATTCAACACTGAATAGTCAGCCATGGCAAGTAACTGGGAACTAATGCTCAGATTGCAGGAGGTGGTGGACACATTAGCTATGGTAGAGGAGGATGATGATGATGTTCATCCTTCGGTCTCGAAGACGACCATGACTTCAGATCTGGGCTGGTCTGTGAGTGCGCAGATGGCTGGTGAGGCCAATCTGCGCTCTGAAGAGTCTAGGGCAATGAGGACAGGGAATTGCCAGGGGCTGGATGGACTGAAGGTCGGCGCTGGCTCTGCTCTTCCTCTGCTGGCGTTTCTGCTTGGCCTCGTTGATCCGGTGCTCTTCAAATGCAGCTGCGCCTGAGTTGATCTGGTGACGTCAGGCAGCGCGGTCTTCGGCAAGCTGCTCCCAGCTGTCTGGGTCAATGCCACAGGACTTCATGGAGGCTTTGAGCGTGTCCTTGAATCATATGTGAAGAGACTGTAAGGGATGTATGGTAGAGGAAATGTTAGTTAGAATGCAGTTTGGGGCATATAGTCCTCATAGATTGTCTATGTTGATTAACAATTTAAAGGGAGGAAAGGAGATCTTAAATGAAATGATTAGGATTGAAAAGGATGAAAAAGAAGATATAGAAGACAAAAGGAGGATGAGAGAATGGAATGAAAAGATAGAAAAGGAAGAAGAAAATGAAAAAAGGAAGAAACAAGAAAAGGAGGAGGAGAAGGAAAAACAGGAGGAGGAAAAGAATGAAAAGAAGAAGACCAAAAGTGTAGGACAAAAAAGTGTAGGACAGAAAATAAGAAGTTGGTGGAGGAAAAGAAGAAGTTAGAAGAAGACAAAGAAGAAACCCAAAGGCCCTTTTCAGGGCCACTCCATTGCCTCGAAAAGATATTAATTCTTTCTTGCCTAAAAAAAAATTTATTCGATTTTATTATTTGTGTAGATATTTTGTTCTCTCTCTTCCCTAAAAATTTGTTTAGTCGATTTTATAATTTGTGTAGGATAGATTGATGTTCATCAATCTATGGGGAAAAAACGAATATATAAAACAAACTATACTATACTATTCACTGACACGAACGCGAATGATTCAAACTTTGTATAGAAATGACACAGGTGGCATGACGTCACGGACCTTGCTATACACAAACACAAACGCGAATGATTCGTGTTTGTATATAGAAATGACACAGGTGGCATGACGTCACGATATTTGCTACATTGTTGCAAGTGTCTAGGAGTTAAGGAATTAAATTGATGTAGAACACGAATGGTTCGTGATTCTATGTATTTAAGTAATTTGGTATAAGCTATCAGCCTACGAAACAGTGGCTGATTTTTTATAGTTGCTGTTTTTAGTAATGCTGATTGTCTGATGGCTTGTGTATAGAGAGTTATAATATTCACAAACACGGACGCGAATGATTCGTATTTGTATATAGAAATGACACAGGTGGCATGACGTCACGGTCCTTGCTATACACAAACACAAACGCGAATGATTCGTGTTTGTATATAGAAATGACACAGGTGGCGTGACGTCACGGTCCTTGCTACATTGTTGCAACTGTCCAGTACCGTGACGTCACCCTACCTGTGCCATTCCTCTTGTCGCTATACAAAATTCCCATTGTCCCTAGACAGTCCCAGGGTGTGCTTGTCGCTATACAAAATTCCCATTGTCCCCAGACAGTCCCAGGGTGTGCTAGTCGCTATACAAAATTCCCATTGTCCGTAGACAGACCCAGGGTGATTTTTTTGTCCGTATAAATCTTGTCCGTAAACGTGCCCAGGGGGTCTGTAATGTATTTTCCCATTGTACGTAAACGTGCCCAGGGTGATTTTTTTGTCCGTATAAATCGTGTCCGTAAACGTACCCGGGGGGGGGGAGTCTGTAATGCTAATTCCCATTGTCCGTATATCGTCCCACTACACTACTCTCGTAAATATCTTGAAAACATTCTTGCCCTGTTATCGATAGAAAATAACTACTTATATCCAATATATAAGTTGCAAAACAAAACTTATCTTGAGGTGGAAGAAAACTAATCATGGTTTCAAAAGAACATTCCATGCAACCAACATTCCCCCTGCTGCAGAAAATTAAAAGGTTGGTTTCTTACTAAGTGAAAGTTCGTTCAAGATTAATTTTGATATTTTTCATGAAAGTGGTCCAAGTTGAAGATTTCTTTTATTTTTATGGAGAGAGAGAGAGAGAGAGAGACTTATTAATTACTCCAGTTAGAGATAAAAGGTAATAAATGCGTGAGAAAAGCATTTTGATGTTTTACATGTACTTCATGCTAAGTTGTTGTGTGCAGATCAAGTTGATTAAAATTTCTTCTAGGTTCTAATTAGACATTAACAAAATGGAATTGTTGACTCCTCAGAATGTATACATTGTATTTTCATCTCCACTGAAATAATTTCAGGATCATTTCTCATAAATGGAGTCACACAAACACCCTTACATCATTCAAAATGTAGAGTCCAATAATCTGATATTACATGATTTATATATGAAATCGTGCTGAAGAAAAACACCCAAACCTGACATTCCCTTGAACTTGAAATCGTTGTACTATCATGTAACTTGCTGACTTGGAAAAGTGTTCGAGATCACCATGAAAACCTCCCTCCAAATGTTAAACTATTTTTGATTGGCTACAACAAGAAAGTTACTTCAAGTACTGTTTACGATAAGTCGTTAAAGTAGTTGCCTCAGACTGTGATTTACCCTGCTGCCTGGGATCATCTTAACTATATTGCCGGTGATCGCACGCCTGACAACCATTAAATATATTGACTGTTATCAAGATGGTTCAGTTCATAATAAAGCAAGCCACAACGATCTGTACCATTTAATAAATTTTACTTCCACTCATCAATCAAAACAGTTGTGTAAGACATTTTGTAGACATGGAGAATAAGTTTGAGTCTTAATGTTTTGGTAGCTCTACAGTTAATGTATAGCCAGGAGGACAGGCTGGCATTGGGCATGCGCTGCCTGGTATCGTCGTCATGGTGCATTCCTTCGGCAACTTCCAGTCCGGACAACTGAAGAAAACAATACGTACAATTTATTCATGAAATAAACCCGTAGTTTTTTTTTCTTTTGGTCACAATTCTATTCATTCGTGTACAACCGACCTAGGCCGTGTGACCTAAGCAGTCATTAAGTAAATAGATCCTTGTCAATCGACAACACACACACACACACACACACACACACACTCACACACACACACACGCGCGCGCGCGCGCATGCATGATCCATACAAATTGTATATATATTTTACGAAATTAACGTCAGGTTATAATAATGTCATTGCTGGATAAATTTTATAAAATTCAAACTGGCCCAGGGCTAGCTGACTGTAAACTGGACCTGCCCCTTATAAAATAAAATATGGGTTTTCATGATATTTTGCTGCATTTATTTTACAAATAAACGGTTTATTTTGTTCCTCTTTACACATTAATAATTACGTCAATCATTAAAGTCATTAGGAATTATAGCTAATAGTTCATACAGACAGGTATTTAGATAAGGAAACCAAGTTAGGATTTAAGTTTGATAGCTGAAGAATAGAAGGCCAGAATGGTTAGAACAAAGACAGGTTTATAGATAGAAAGATGTTTTATGCACTGCCTGCAGAACATGGGCTCAGTTACTAAGTCAAACTCAAGCTAAGGATAGTCCGCGGCGAATGGAATGTTTTGCAAGTTTCCAATCATAATCCTAGCTTTTTTGCTGTACAACACATTTATCAGGTCTGATTGCAGAAACTTTGTCAAGTTTCCTTTTCATTTTATTTGTTTATGTTGCAATACACTAACACACTCATCCCTTCTACTAAAAAGTACAATACAGAAAGCTTGACTTTTAAATGACAACGGTTTTGTATTTATTTATTTACTTATTTAGTTAAATTTACAGACCTGAATGTTTTGCGAACACCTAATTTTATCTATGCAATTATTTGCCAGTCAGTAATTATGAATCAGTCTCGTGTAACACACCCTTTTCTCTGATACAAATACAACCGGATAGAGGAAAGGAGACTAAAATGAGAAGAAATGGGTTGAATTGCGCCTGAAGCAATCACCCAGTCCCCCCCCCCCCCCCCCCCCCGTTAGTAAGCTACTAGTAGGGTTGGTATATATTTATCGATTTTAATATATGTACGAATGCAGTTTTGAGAACCTGTGGTTGTATATAGTTAGTACGCAATTTCCTGCTGTTCATTTCTATATGAAAATCTTATTTGAATACTTATTATCATATCTACTACAGTTTCTCAAAACCGCGTTTTCGTACATAGATAAAAATCAATAAGTATAAACCAACCCAATTGCCTTCTTCTCAACCTATTTACAGAGTTGTTCTTTCCTTTCTGCGGTATTTGTATCGGAAAAATACGGTTGTGATTGAATTACTATGTCAGTAATAGACGATTAAAACCGCTCTTGCATGATAGATACTTCGGTATATTTAAAGAAATACGTGTGGCTAATCATTAGAGATGAATGTCTTTTATTTCGAAACATACCAGTAATATAAATAGCGAAAAGTTACGTCATTAAAAAAGTATTGCCTAGTCTCCTTGAAATTGACGACGTACATCAAAACAATCTTTGGCAAACCAACTTTGGTGGCAGGCTCGTCACATTTCATTGGAAAAGAAAATCGGCATGCAGTTTGAATGGTCAGCACTATGATTATGGAGGGACGTATCCAAACACTACATGTTGATAAGCTGGTAGACAAAGGTTGACGAGTTCATTATACTTAAAATATTATGAGATCAAGATATTTATCAAATTAAACAAGAAATATGTATTTATATTTATCAAAACTTGCTTAAGTATGAAGCACTCACATTATACTATCTACGAGGGTAATTGCGAAAATGACCAGGACATGGACAACAAGACGGAACTGACGAACTTTAACAGCGGATAGTAATACAGAATGGATAGACGAATAAAGATGCTAAATAAAGGTGCTGATATTCGCACAAATTGAAGCTTGCAATACGTTAATCTCTCTCTCTCTCTCTCTCTCTCTCTCTCTCTCTCTCTCTCTCTCTCACGCACACACACACACACACACACAGACACAGACACACACACACACACACACACGCACACAATGTTTTAGATTTGTCCATGGGCAAGTACTTTGCAAACTTATCATGCCGGGCGAATTTGAGCTTTTCCCTGGGGTTGGGCAAGTTGCTCTATCTCTCCTTCTATCTGTCTGCCTCTGTCCCTGTCGCTATATCTCTGGCTCAAAATTTTAGACTTGATCATGGGCAAACACGTTTGCAAACTTAGCACGCCCGGGCCGAATTTGAGCTTGTCCCGGGCGTCGGGCACTCTGTATGTTCTGCCTGTACGTACATGTGTCCGATATCTCGAGTGACAAATTCTTTAGCAGTGGCCTACGAGCTTGCGATTAGGTTATACAACAACGAGTACACCGTACAAACACAATAACATGCATATTTTATGCTTCAACTTACAATATACATCAGTTACCAGCCCCATCTTATAATAAACATCAGTTATCAGATCCAGATTATGACAAACATCAATTACCAACTCCAACGCATAACAAACATCAGGTACTAGATCTATTTTAGACGTTCATCAAGAGGAGAAATTGAAAATTATTGAAATAAATATACCTTTTGTATTCTTTAATCAGCTCCATTCATAATTTCAATCATGACGCACTTTTTCAGTGCTCTTGGTGTCATTTGAAGGTGGAGTCATTTACCTTTTCAACGCGCAATCAATTTTGTAAGTTAGACTTGTGAGAAGTTAAGCGGTCAATAGCGTGTTAAGGGTAAATGGCGCATAGGGCAACGATGATTGCCCTAGGGGTTTTGGCGCCCCAAGACCTTTTGGTCCCGGGACAACCACCCCGTCCCCCCCCCCGTTCCGTACACTACTGTAAGAGGCAGAGAATGCCAACATTTATTAAATTTTCATCTGGCTGGACAACGTTACGCTTAGCCCGGGTCACTGGTATTATAAAAAGTGTGCATCAGGTATTTCTGTATGTCACAAGACAAATATCACCTACTTACATTTGAAAGAATTGCATCAAGTGTCTCCACCTATACTAAACGACTTTCACACGATATATACTATTGTAATTTCTTTAACAAAGCACATAATGTAGATAAAACAGATAAATGGTAAAAATTAAATTTTGATAGCTTAATCATCAATCAAACCTTTCATATGCGACATTGAGTATCTCTCTGAAAATGAAAATTGGACTTAAATGGATTACTGTTTACGACAGTCAGTAAAAGTCTGAGACCCTTAGAATGTTTGCTTCAAAAATATAGGTCAGCAACGTTTCTTTCTTGTGAAACTTAGTTACAAAGTTAGTGTTGAAAGTACCGGTGACCCGCTTTGAGGGGCTGAGAGTAATCTTGTCAAACCGGTTGAAAATGTAAAACTTTTAACTTTCTCTGGAGACTAACTTCTCACGGGCCTAACTCATAAATATGGTTGATATACCGTTAAAAAAGAAACTTTATCCAAATTAAATTGACACACATAGTACTGAAAGGTATGATGTAAACGAGAAGACCATTACATAATCGAGGGTTCGTTGTCAATCCAATTCTTTGGCGTTACATCCCTTGTCTCTTATTATATACGTACGGGGCAATATAGGGTTTTAAACCCGCTGCCTTCACGCACTACATAATATTTTCATAACTTCTATTCATTTTAGTGTCAAGCTTGTGTCTGGAATCTATGCGTGAAACCGTTCAAATGAAACATTAAACAGTTTTGCATGGCTGACCAGGAGGTACGTTTTATTTATCGAAGTGACATTCAAACTTTATCCCCATGTTTCTTCTGCGTTACTTACGGTAAATGCTAGATGTTCCGAAGGTTCGTTTGTCGTTTGTAAATCCGAGCGCTTTTAGCAGCAAGGGATCCGTTGGTCCGAAGGGTCATTAGTCTGAAATGTTGGTCCGAAGGGTCATTAGTCCGAAAATATTTGAAAAAAGGGTTCATAAATCCGAATGTTCTTTGGTTCTAAGATATTTGAAAATGGGTTCATTGATTCGAACATTCATTATTTAAAATGTATTTTTATTGGTCATGACTAACGCATTTTCGGACCACCGAACATTCAGGCTATCGAACCCTTCTTTTGGACCAATGAACCTTCGGAACACTGAATGCTTCTCAAGGAACAATGAACCTTCGGGTTAACGCACCTTCGGACCAATGAACCTTCAAGAACTGAATTCCTCTTTCAGACTGATGGCCCTTGGCCTTCCAATCAATCAAGCTTTGAAACAATGAACTTTTCTTTCGTATCATGTAACCTTCGGACCAATGAACCTTCAGACTATCGAAATGTAACCATGTTAATAGCTGTTCGATTTAAAGGAGAGAAGATACATCATCTGCCGCGGCCATTGCCAAAAGCTGTGTAGAGCTATCTAACAATACGGGTTATTCGCACCAAGTAAAGGGATTTCTATGTTTATACATTATGCACAGGATTTGAGGCTACCATCCAATTACTGCAGTTCCGAGTGGCGTTTTCCAACAAATTAAAGAAAGTCATCGTGACAATGAGATCTCGCTTGTGAGAATAGTGTCATGACTAGCCAATCTATAGACAGATCTTAGTAGTTACTGCGCTATGAAATTGGCTTTCAAACTGAAGTCGAATACCAGCCAATCTAATAATTGTGGTGTACCGCCCCATAATTTGAATATTATGTCATCACTAAAATTCAACCGAATAGAATATTTGTTTGGATTCGCTTTTACTTTTACTGAGGTGATTTGCTTTGGTTTCATCCCTTTAGGCTCTTTGACTTCTGTTGGATAAAATCCTTTTAATTTACCATGTTTGTTGAGGACTAAATATTTTTCGTCTCACCTCCACCCACCCCAATAATAAGGACCAAAAAAATGTCATGTTTTAAAAAGAGTGTCAGTATATATTTTGAGTCATTCCACCATTATTTTAATTCAATATTTCAGGTAGGATGTGTAAAAGAACCATAGTAAATTGAATGTTTTACGTACCGGAGACTGAAAACTAGACTTCTGGATGTTAACATCAAAATCAGGATCTACGTTTTTTCGCGATAAACACCGAAGACGGTGTTAAGCTTGTTTGGTTATCATACTTTGTAATCGCTATCAGTATTTTGAAACTAACAGTTCTTTAGGCATCAATTATTCATACACACTGAAATAATCATACCCCATTCCTTATCGACTATTATGTTTTCAATTAAGCATGGGCTTTCGTACATGCCACATATCTATATTTATAATTTGTCTTTATATATTGTTTTGGTAATTGGTGCTCCGAATATCTTGTCATGGCAAAGTATATTCAAGAATCTTACGTGTAGTTTCCGGTCGAGGCCTGTATACCCTTTATGACACTGTAGTCAGTGCAGAATCCGCAGAACTGGGCACAATTCTGTTGAGCCCAGGTACGGTAACTCCTCTCTGTACACGTGTTATTGTTATATTCGTGGCAGTTATTAATCCTGTTCCGGCACACGCCGTCTGACAAAATATAATGCATTTTATGCATTAATTGAGTCAAATATCTCTCGATCAGTGCATAAGAAATTTAGAAAATCTTACGCGAATTAATAAATCTCAGTTTAATTAAGGTGAGGTTGTTTATAAATTTATAGATTAAATATTTCATTTGGATATTTTATTGCTGCTTATTAAATAACATGGGATTGGACACTATTTAACCATCTCATCTATTTCCTTTCCCAGAACATAAAAATATGCTCCTGAGGTGATATTAATTTGCAAGACAATTTTTAGCGTATTGTTATCTATATCTATACTATGTGTATTATTTTCATATTTATAGTTTGAAAGGGTCATTTAGTTAATAACAATTTAAATACTAATTTGCCTATCGATCTAAGTTTTCACTTTAAAGACGAGTCATTCTTGTATAGTGCGTACTTGATTCAAAAAGTTCCAATGCTGAGATGTACTGAAATTCAAGTAAACATCACGTGATCTGACTCCAGGACATGAGTTCTTGAAAAGGCCAGGCTGACCTAATTCCTGATCAGTCAGTGTTAAAACAGCTAATCGTGTTTACGAGTTGAAATTAGTATAGAATCCATATCTATTGTGTTTTAGTAATCTATGCCTAGTTTTAATATTAGTTATGGAAGGATATTTAGTTGTGAACATTTATTTACTTTAATAATCATTCGCTGGAATTACAGTGCTCTAGCATTCCTTTAAAACATTTTGATATATAACAGCTATTAGGAATTACCGTGAATTTATTTAAGGACGTTTTTGCATTATATCGCCGGGATTCAAGAATACATATCGCATTAGTGAAAATTATTCCGAATAACATTGGAACTCATTCGGATTACTCGATACGTTGGACTTGATACAACATTTAGGATTTCACACATTTTGTATTTTAGAGACATGAATTATAATTTTTAAATTTACAAAACGTGTTGGTTTTCACTCTTTCTGTTACTTATTTTAAGACCATCGAGTCATAATTTATCTGAAAACTATGCCATACTTACTATTTTAAATTAAAACAAAAGAAACATATACGTCTATAATTAAAACAACAATTAATAAGGGGGGGGGGAAGAACAGTCATTTTACTGGTTACAGTCACTTTGGTCCCTTTTGTTTATTTTACAGATTTATTCCTTAAAATATGATTAGAAGTACTAAAACTGCATATTTTCATAGATATATTTTTGAACATACGGGAATATTACTGAGTTTGTTTTATTACTTAGTTCTATATCGCATTTTAGTAATACATCTAGCGTCAGATAAGGAGCGAGTTAAAAGACAGAGAGAAAAAGCTGGGATCTCTGAATATTAAATAAGGTGCAATAGAAGAGTATTGTTCTGCATTTTCATTAAAGAAAGCTAACTCTGTAAAGATTGGATGGGGGTGGGGGCGGCTACATGCACGTCTACGTTATGCCAGTAGGAAATTAATATGAAGATTGTCAACAACTGCATACGTTGGTGGCCTGTTAGTTGGAATAGATCAACATTTTCAAAATTTTTTAGATTAAAAGCATTTTGGATATCACCATAGAGCAAGTTCCAAAAACAATCGTAAATGGGACAAAAAGACGTCTGACAAATCTGGTAAGGTACGAATTGATGTGGTGCTTTGAAAGTTGCGTAGACGATAACGAGATGCCTCGTATTTCCTTTGTGGAAGACGATCGCTTAAATAGTTAGGTACTTGATTAGTTATAATCGAATATGTTATGGACAATTTTCTTCGTTATGCACGAGTTTTCGAACCAGTAAAGAAACTCTTAGAACAATAAATCGGTAGACCTGTAGCGATTCGTGCAGTTTCCATCTGAATTTGTCCAATGTCTTTGAATTTTCCAATGTTTTCGAATTTTCCTTTAATTATCCCAGATAATCCGCTCAATTATATATATATATATATATATATATATATATATATATATATATATATATATATATATATATATATATATATATATATATCAGAAAAAATACGAACATCTGACAATGAAATTTTTTTGTCTTGAACCAAAATAATAACTAAACTAATGCTAAAGAGACGACGATAATTCTACCAATTATTATTATTATTATTATTATTATTATTGGCTCTGTATGTGTATATGTGTTTCTCTATCACGCTGAAACTGTTGCGTGTTGAACATACGTAACTATTAAATCAGTCGTTAAAATATATTTGGTTTTCCCTTGAAATCATTTAAGAAAAATGAAAATACGCACTTACCCGATGTTGAAGTTGACGGAGGAGTCTCGGTGGTTGGCATCTCATGAGGAAGGGTACCATTGCCTTGCAAAATATAGGTATATCAACATCTATTACTTTTTGATTTAAAGACAAGGAAATACGATGCTAAGAGAAATTTTACCAGTCTATTAACCCATGAACCGTCATTATACTATTATATCTTTGACATCTTGTGGAGCCTCGCTAAAGTTTTGTCCGTGTTAAATATTTTGGCTAAAGCTTAACAACACGTTCTATCCTCGGCGTATGTTTTATTATTCGCTGTCCTTGGTTTTGTTATATCAGCATTTACAATCACCGACCTCGGATACTCGTATTCCGATATTTGAAAGTTATTGTCGTGATGAAAGACACTCCTTATTGTTTATAATAAAAGACTGAATGGGTTTTATTGCGAAGACATTCCAAATTAAACCAAGTTTCTGAAGTTTACTCTGAATTATTGGAGCTGAATATTTAATTAATACCGATAATTAGAAAATCCAAAAGGTTTTGTTCTTTTACTTTTTCCGATAATTAGTTTATGTAATTGTCCGTTATAGCTGAAAATTTAATTGGTTGCATTTAATGCTTTAAGTTCTTCCAAATTTTTCTGCCACCTCCAGTATTATTTAAACAGTGCGCCAGAGTTGGGCTTTTCAAATTATAACAGGTGCCAAACTCCCTCTAAGTTACATACCACAAAGTGCACAGTATTTCTTGCAGTGTTCGGTGGTCCACTGTATCATACTAATCTCCGTACAAATGTAAGTCCCGTACTCATGGCAGTTTGGAATGTCATCATTACAAGGGGCTTCCGTGGTCGTTCCTGTCATTGCTAAAGAGAATTTTAAGTTTGTAATAATATAGTATAAAAAAGTATATTTCAAACATTAAGACAATGTGATAAATCATTATATCAAAGGAATAATAATAATAATAATAATAATAATAATAATAATAATAATTATTATTATTATTATTATTATTATTATTATTATTATTATTTAACTGTTTCATACTGGCACAAGTACTACTACTACCTATATTATTATTATTATTATTATTATTATTATTATTATTCGAAGAAATTGTATGGTTTCATGTTTATAGGTATGATCGTTCTTCTTTATTAGTGTTTTGATGTTTGTAATATGTTGAATCCTCGCTCGCTGTAAAAACAAAGGAAGAAGATAGAGGGTGACTGAGTTTCCGTAGAAGAGGTTAATGTGATGGTGGTAATGGTAGTGGCAACATCTTTGGCGGATGTGGCACTAGTAGTAATGGTGGTGGTGGTGTTGGTTATGTTAGAAGTAGTAATAGTTGTAGTAGTAGCAGTTGTTGTTGATATTGCCACTATTTTTTCATTATTATAATTGTCAATGTGTATTGTTCTTGTTGCTTTTGATGATTATGATGATGACGAATGTGGTGTTGGTGGTGATTATGACATACCGAAATGTGGACAGAACCCACAAAAGCGCATGCAATGCGCCCGCGCCCAAGGCTCGTAATCAGAACATGCGTCCCTGCCATACGTTTCGCAGCCATCAATCGCATCAAAACAGCCGTATCTTGCAGTCTGGCTTGATGATGTTGTCGTCGTGTACAGGATCCCACTTATTTGTACTGAATATGAAGAGAAAAAAGAAGCTATAAATAGTAGAGCTGGGCATCACGAAACATTTTCTAATTATACTGCGATACGTATCACGGTATACTGCAATTATAAAAGAGATCAGCAATTTAATGATTCCGAGAAGGAAACTAACACTTAACAATAAAAGAAATTCCGTCTGTCAACAGCTGGAAAAAATCTAGCCCTGATTTATAGCAAAATGGCACCATATTGTAATCATTATAATATCTGAAATAAAATAAATTATCCTGAGATTAAAAAAAAATAAATATCTCAACTCAAAAGAAACTCATAGACCCCCCAATTTTTGTTTAAAAGGTCAGTATCTTAAAGAACAAATGCGCGGTGTCTGTGTTAAATGTTGTAGGAGTTGTCATCTAAAAACTGTTACTAAAGTGGGATGATTTAGCTAACACTATTGCCGACACCCTGTAAAAGGTATTGTGCTGACACTATAGTTTGTTGATAAAAATAGGAAGTGATGACTCTAAAGCCTACAATTTACTAGCTACATTATTGATATAATAGGCAAGGAAACTTTGAGTGGGATGCCAACACCCAACCATGATATTTATCAGAGAGAGCCAGTAAACAATAAATACACTTACTTAACAAAATAGATAATATTTAGTGGCTTCCTAAATGACGGCAAACCATCGAAATCACTGCTATAAATAAGATGCTAGCAAAGTTGTTTTATTTCTCCGTGCATTACTATGTCAAAGAAAATAAAAGTACACCCAAATAATTTTAAAAAACCTGCCAAGTTAAAAGAAACTCGGTGAAACACTGAGGTCAGCCTTCTTCTGTCTGTAACACTCCAGTGGGGCTGAGTGACATAGCATTCAGAAAACATACCTTTGAAATTACCTTTGCTATTAAAACCAGTCATAAGCACATGTGTGTGTATATATATATATATAT
>JAECUM010044084.1:0-30628 GCA_016617855.1 Megalonaias nervosa
TAGCTTTAACAATTTTTCAGTCATATCGCTACGATGTCTGCAGTGTGGCAGTTTATAGTGATGTCTAGCACTGGGGCATCATGCTGCAGACATGTAGCATGATGTCCCACCCAGTCACCAAAAACAAAGCCTTAGGTAGAAAAGCGAAATGAGTATATAATAAAATATATAATAAAAATGGTTACTACATTTGCATAGGAAAATATGAACTCGTTTTTTCTGAGTAATGTTTCACTCCTTATGTCGTGTAGTATTGTTCAGGAAAACTCGTTCATATTTTCCCATACAAATGCAGTAACGTATAAGGTATATCAGGTAAATATAAAGCTGTTTTAAATTTATTGAAGTCGATGTATCTTTCTGAACAATATCCAGGGCACCATGGAAAGGAATCACATACAAAACTTTAAAGAAAAGGTATTGAAAGACACTTATAGTTACACTGCTAAGATTTTGTGGGTATTGGGGATACATAATTATGGCGCCATTGGCTATGATCAGACATGTTATAATATATACAATATCTTCCTTTATGATATAAATGCTTATATGTGTTTCAAGTAACCGTAAATTTATTTAGTGTCTTGTTTCATGTTTATCATACAAATACTGTCTGCGGTATGCATGGTGTTCACCTGATAACCATAGGGGCACTAGGTTCAAAAGTAGACGTAAACTGTGTTATTACAGATGTGTATATTTATGTGTAAGGAAAAATGTAGTATGGATCAGTGGAAATACCAAAGCTGGAGACTGCTACACACATGCGCAGTCATATACCTTGAAGCAGTAGAGATGTTCCGATCCTGCATGACTAAGTGGATTACAAATTGATAGATTACAGGCTTGATAGGACAGTTTCTCATGAGAAATACTCGGCATCTTCTCCTCTGTATCATAATCTGAGCTCAAAAGTGGCAAAATAGACTGAAGATTATTCAAACAATGACTGATATATCCCAACTAATGATAATGCTTATGGTGACGTCTTTCACTGAAAACCGATTCTGTAATATATTCTGCAAGCCACTTAGATTCTCTGCTTTTCATGTTTTGATTTTAGTCTACTAAATAGGAGCCTTAAAACCTGAAAAATCAGTGAGGAGATATTATATCTTGTCATGTAACAAACACTCATTGCAGACATAGTCACAGTGATCCAGATAAGACACTTCACATTAGATCTCTTTGGTTTAAGGTTTTATTTTTCAAGCAATGAATCATCAGATTATAGGAATGTATGCGTCGCTATTAGTACCACATATTTGTGAGAAAAGAATATCAATATGACATACGAGTCATATCGCAATGGCTTCGCTTTCGTTACTGCACTTAGCTGATAACAATGGTTTTTTTCTTCATCTACACCCTATGCACGCACATTTATATCTAGAATCGTCAAACTCGGTGAAGCGATGTATCTTGAAGCATCCACATTCTCATCACAAATGTAGGTCACTGTTACAGATCTCCTGATTCACTGACTTTGGTTAAATCTTTTATTCATGCTTAAATAATCAAATTGGACGATTATGTCATTAAAGGGTGTCACACTTAGAGGTATCTCCCGAACACAATCATACTTAACATATGCAGGCAGTATTAATCATACTAAACTCATATATATATATATATATATATATATATATATATATATATATATATATATATATATATATATATATATATATATATATATATATAGAGAAGAGAGAGAGAGAGAGAGAGAGAGAGAGAGAGAGAGAGAGAGAGAGAGCGTAGTTTGTCATGCATGCATAATTCGGATTAAAAAATGAATACAAGATGTCTTCTAAATTAATTACTGTCAAGCAACTTTTTCATTATTTGCTGCTATATTTAATCTCGTTATTCTCATCACCATTATGGCTTAGTTGGCAAAGTTGCAAATGTGGATCAACACAGTTAACGTTCTATATATACAACAACATGATGTGAACTAATATAAAATCCCAATTGCGACTTCAAAGATTACTTACTTTGTCTCTTTGTTTGTCTCTTTGTTCCCACATTTAATTGTACTTTAGACCTGAACAACTTTGCCCAGATTTGATTTTGGTGATATTGCCAAAAAGGTATAACTATTTTGTTTCTTATTGTTTCCGCTGTATCTATGACATTTCATCAAATTGAAGCACTCCAACAAGGATGTTTAATGCTTCAAAGACAAGACTCATTAAATCAGTTACAGTTAAGCTTTTAATACTTCAATACTCGATATAACATATAAGTGAAATATTCCATTATATCTTAAAAAGTTTGATCTTTTTATTATATCTTGCGTGGATGCGATTAAGAGCTATATTAGAACAGGCATAAAAAAAGTGGTTCCGAAATTTTACTATACATTTAAGACAACTTTTTAAACTTTTTCTTTTGCACATACTATTTCATCTTATGCATTTTGCAAAAGTAATGACTGCTTTTATATCAAAATGAAGAGAATAGTTTTATTAAGACATTTTGTGCGCGGATTGATACAGTGAGCATTGTTGGGTGTTTGGGTGCTGTAGAAACATGATTGTGTGGAAGTAACAGGCAGACTTCAGAGTGTAATATCTTTAAACAAAACTTATAATGATTCTGATTATTCTTGTAAGGTTTATTTCTACACTCGTACATGAATTGCTGTGTTGCCTTGGCAAGCTAGTAGTCTATAGTGATAAGACGTTGCGCCCAACTTTCGACTATCGCTTATCGGTTTACACTCATTACTCATCAAAGACAGATTTTTTGCATAATTTTCAAAAATGAGTTTCATTACCACGAATTAAATTTGTTACTCAAACAACTGTTTTGCAATATGTATTCAATTGTTTTCTGAATTTGTGTAAGGTTTATTGTTGAGTTTAAAAGTTGTACTATACGTTATGGGTGACATGGAATATTCCAAAGCAACAGGTCATGAACGTTTAGTTGCTGACCAAATGTACAATTCATGTAGAAAACTAATTATGAAAAAGTGTATACTTAAAGCCTATTTTAGTCGTTTTGAATTTGTTTTATGCATTCTTGATGGTTTCTGATTGATTGTATAAATATATACTAGAGGTACAACGGTCCTGACATCATATTTTAAGAGAGAGAGAGAGAGAGAGAGAGAGAGAGAGAGAGAGAGAGAAAGAGAGAGGTCTAAATATGGAAATACAGGTTTGAATACAGACATAAATACAAATATGTTTCCTAAATTGGAAGAAAGTAGTTCCCACCTTGATATCGACAAAGTGGAGATAAATGTGTTAGCGCCACTGTGGCTAAGTCATTTTTCTCCCTTTGATATATTAAAAACATTTCACTATGAAAGATATAAGAAACTGTAACTTAAAAGTAATTGCCATGGAAACAAAAAATACTCAAACAGTCTTACTGTAGTTCCAATTCTGAAAATTACCGCGCTTGGTTTAAAATGAAAATAAATGGAGTAATACCAGTAATACAATAAATAAAAACAACTTCATATTTTAGAAGCATGTTTGATTCATTACCTCGCAAGCATTATGCTAGAAAATGGTTCTTATATTTTTAACATTAAAGATAGGTTTCTAATATTAGAAGTCGATATTCTAGTATTAGAAAAGCAGTTTCTACTATTAAACTTAGCAGGGCCACCTTAAGGAAGGAATAGTTCAGTCTAGTTTATCGATAATACTGATTTTCACATAAAGATAGTAGTGTATGAGGATGTAGCTTACATTCCCCGACTATAGCCACATTTAACTCTATGTTTGTCTGTGTGCTTTAGAGATGACGTAAAATGTGATGATACGCATCCACTGCAAGCTGGTGAAGAAGAAGAAATCAACCTGTAACTGAAAACGTCTAAAATTATAGTTATGAAATTTTACATGACATGCAAGTTAATTATGAATGTGAAGCTTTATCTAATATGTTCAAAGGCAAATAGAAAAAAATTAGAAACATTTTGTAGCAAATGATTAAAGTACGTAGACAATCAAAATCAAAAAATAAAAATTGCCCCTTGATTTAATGCATAAAAAATATATAAATAAATAAAATGATTAATTAATGGATGTTATTGTCCACTTCTGATACGAGTTCACCATTAAATGCGACTACTACTACTCCTACTACTACTACCAACAACAGCTACAAGTGTTAATAATAATAATAATAATAATAATAATAATAATAATAATAATAATAATAATTTATTATTATTATTATTATTATTATTATTATTATTATTATTATTATTATTATTATTATTATTATTAACACTTTTAATATAGCTGGTGCAAAATATCAGTTTATTAATAATTATCATCATTAGCAGCAGAGGCAGCAACAGCAATATCAGCTAGAATAACAAACACAACAGCTAAATATTTCCTTTAAAGATATCACATGAGCATTTCCTTGGCATTTCAATTTGAGAGGAAGAGAAAGCTTACTTTCTTAATGATTGTACAAATAAGAAAAAGGCTAGCATAGAAAGTCATACGGATAATGCAAACAATTCTTTTACAATGACCAGCAGAAAAATGCATATTACCATACTTAACTCATTCGTAAATGAAATGCTAAACACACAAGTCACATTACACAATGGTTATCACTACTATAACTATTAAAAAAAGTTTGTGTCTTGTTTCTACTTTGGGAACTTCGAGCGATACTGGAATATCAAGGGATATATCTTTATTTGGAATTACGATAAAACTTGCGATCAATGACGGGAATGATTTTCTAATATTAGAGAATAGAGGAACTGATGCAGAATTAAGGAAGTTATTTTCAGATTAGTTCTGTATTTTCATGGTTTAATTATCCTGGAATGATTTTCATCTGATAAATCACCCTGTACACTATGAGAATGCCATAAACTATAGACTGAAATAGATAAATATGCAATGTGTTTAGGCAAACATTATTATAATTACAAGACTTATTATTAAACTTTAGAGAGAACATGCTGGATTAATTTATTCTAAGTATCACATAAGCAAGGAAACGTTCTCAGTAATTATATGAAATTCATTCCGATTGTTTGTTATGCTTGTTCCCTATAAGATCAACTTGAACTCGTGTGTATGTTGTGACAGATTTATTTTCGTGAGTTCTATAGTAGATATAAACTCCAAAATCAGGGAATTCATATACATTGTAAATACCGGAAATGCGTTATTCCTTGGGGGAGATGTAAACTAATCAATATTCATGCATATAAATGTACCAAGCTATCAACTTAAAATAAAACTAACAATTTCACTATCTAATGATCAAGAATTGTTTATCTACAGACATTGATGCTTTAACATTCCTTTAGACACATGTTTTTTTATTTTTTATTTTTCTGTTTTATGTCCAGTACATTATCAATCAACCTAATTACTCAACTCTGACCATGGACGCAAAGGAAAATGCATTTTGACTTCCAAAAAATACCTATCCAAATACTTTTAGGTCAACAGTCGTTTGGGTAATCAAACCAAAGCCGGTGTCATAATGTCTGATTAATAGTGACTATTGTGGTTTTGGAAACTTCTTTCTGTCACAACATGTGCAAACTGAGGCATGTAATTAAAAATTCACCGAGTACAGTTTATTTTCTCAAATTGACAACTCACTGGAATCCGTCCATCCATCATTATCAACAGTTTTTTTTGCAGAGCGTAACCATCAGACAGGTCAATGTATATCATGTAAGGAAATATTGGGTTAATGGCCAGATGTGCCTCTTCAAATTATCATTTCTTTTTACATTTTGAGAAGTTGTTTTTAAAGTCTATTCATCTGTAGTAGTGTCATTAAATGTGTTTTGCATTATTTTTGCCCTTTTTAATCCCTAATACTCGTTGCAGCCTCTATCCCACATGACTTGGCAATGAAGCTATAACTATATCCTATGTGCAACCTGTGGGTGTTTAATCCACAAAAGTGATGATTGTTTTTACTACACTTTTATTGTCTGTAAATCCTCAAAATCACATGGTTCCTTATTTGTGCTCAGAGTTGTCTGCGATTTTCTATATCCACCAGCACAGTCTGAAACTCCGCCGGGCTAAATATTTCATCCTCGATTGCCGCCGAATAAAGTTTGCTAATCGTGTTGAGTCTGCTATGTACTGCTGCAAACAGTTCTGAATAGATACGTATTCGTGAATGCAATTGTATCGAATTTAATTTGCTAGCACCACCAGAGATTCCGGTTACTATCGATATAGCCTCGACAATAATTCTGATTGGTGCACCAAGAATGTTGTCATGACTGCAACTCCAGCCACAGACCAGCAGTTGTTGCTGCGGTAAGTCCACAAATAGCATCTGTGATCACACACGCACGTTTGTATTTCACTATCAACGCGGTTCTCTTGGTGATTTCATCCGGCAGTTGTTGTTCCCCTTCGATTATTTTTCACGTAGTAAAATTGAGTGTCCATTATAATTCTTATATTAATAAAACTATCACATAATACGATTTCTTTACAGGCATACCATATCCAGACTCAACACGCCTAGGCGCAATAGGCACACACACTTCTAGCCAGTTACCCTTTTTACAACTGTCATACAATTATAGAAAACCTCTGCCTCAGAAACACTTAAATCTGATGATTGTGCGTTCTGGTGGTTTAGCGACATTTTCATTTAAAAACATGGTTTAAATCTGCACCTTTTGCATCTAATAAGAACTTTTACCCGAACAAGTGCGTCCTTTCTGAATAACAGTTGAGATCTTTCTTCTCAGCTGAGTCGATGCTAATGTAAAACATTCCTTGGTAACTGGGATGGATAAAGAGGTGAATACCAGTTGGCAATTGTAGAATCAATTCCGGAGTGTTTTCATACCTGGTACTGATAGTTTTCATGTACACGTGCGATGATTCCAAGACGACCTTGAGTTGTTAGTGGTACATCAGGGTGGTTCCTACGAACAATTTCTAATTGACCCTTAACAAAATTATATGAAGTTCATACGAACATTTGGCTACACCACTTCAACGCAAATATGCATCGACAAGTGGAACGAAATTGTTATCAATGTTAGCATCCTCTGCCAGCTGATCCAACAACCTGTCAGTAGATTCCTCAACCTTATCACTGCGGCCAGAATCCATTACTTATATACAATGAAAAAATTTAATCTTAAACAAAAAGACCAAAGACATCAAAGACGGTCATGTAACAGTCAGGATAAATGTTGAGTCCTTTGAATTGATGACTTTGATAGCTCAACAGTTTGTATATTTTCAATCACCACTGTCTGGCCTGCCAATCTTTGATATTACTGGTACATAAATCACGATCAAAATGTCGATTACCATTGATCAATATTCGACCCGACGTACGCTTACTTCCAGCTATGACAAACATGTATAATTCAGACTCGCACACCTTTTAGGTCAATCATTTTCGTGAAGAGGGCCTAAAAATCGACCGTTTAGTAAGGTTGCGTAAGATTTTTCCTCCCGTATTAGATTAATATGTTTGAAATTGAGTTCCATAAAGTTACTGCACGTTGTGGTGCGGGTACGTTAGCAGTTTTATTCATCCACGTATTGTTTTGTTGTAGCGCTAGTATCATCAACATACTCTTTGATGCAAGCAACAGTCAGAACAGCGGCTCTATTTCCCCCGTTTTCAGGGATCTCAGGCTTGATTTTTTTTTGTGACAGTGCCTTTAAACTTGACAATAATATCACGAATGTCAACATTATATATTTACGTTTTACCAGTGTAATCGACAACAACAACAAAGTGACTGCTAAACTCAATCAAATGAGCTTTGGTGGCAAACCTGCTCAATCTACGTCATCACCGTGTCGTTGGACTGAGTAACGTCCATAAATGTTAATAGACATTTTGTATAATATCAAACATACTTCAATGTAAAATCAATAAGTGCTTGCGGTGTTGATGAATTCTCAAATGCATTTAATGCTTCAACAACAAGGTGACCGCATATGGATCCATCCAACAGAGTTTGTACTAGTGCAGTCGACTAAAACAGCAGTTATTGTCCACCGTGCCTGGTTAAATAATTAACAACCTCAACTGGTAGTGCAAGTCTATAAGAGTCAAAATACAAACGATGTGGAGGCGTTACCACAAATGAGACCCAGTGAGTTCCAGGTCCTGCTGTCAAATCCAGGTTGGCAATACCGAATTCAAGTGTGCCCGGCACCATCGATGCAAGTCCATTTCGCATAAAAACTCCACGAAAATGTTTGAGTCAGTTTGCCATTGCGAGTAAATCGCAATTGGTCAGTGGCGTAATTTTCTCCATCTTGTACTGGGTAATCGAAGACCTCCGCACGATGGTGTTCGACGACTCGTTCCTGGTACTCGAAAGCCTCTTCTATATGACCTCGCAGTTCCAGGAGCCCCAGATTTTGCAACCTCTGCTGCAAGCAATGCTGGGATCGCTGCAAGGAATGGACCATAAGACCATACTGGGTACTAATCTGCCATGTAAACTGCATAACAATTATACCCGTTCGTGGGTGTGCATCTATGTTTTGTGCTAGAAACGACAGTGTTGGTGTGGTTCCAGATTGCATTAACGATTGCAAACGGGATCCTGTAGTCAGTGATGGGGTTAGCACGGGCATTCACATTGTCAATATCGACAACTCAACTTTGCCATCAACACCTCCTGTGCACCAAATCGATGGCATTATATTTACGAAATAAGGTGAATGTGTACTTAGCTCCAAGTATAACCTTGTGAAATCTCTGAGGGGAATTGCGCATGAAAACCTGAACGAATCATCAATGTGATGCAATCGACGCTGTGAAAATCCAAAATTAGAATCTGGGTTGGCAGGAGAGATCATAGTTGCTGCGGCAGCAGATCTTGGATCCATACCAGCACTTTGGGGGTCCACACGCTCCTACTTGTTCCGCTGTTGACCTTGTTGCCTTTTTAATATTATCCGCTCGTTCCCCAATTAGTTTAATCAGTGGATCTGACGTTTTTCGAAGCCCACTGTAAGGTCTTCTCGGGCTCTTTGTCGCGAGACTATAACATATCTTTGTCTTGTTTGAGGCTTTCTATAACATTTTGGATCAATTCCTGGTGTTCACAAGTGACTTTACGGCATCGCTTCCCATGCTCTTCTACAACAACACTGGGCACCCGGGTGACCGAGTGACCTTAAGCGTTCACCGTTAAGGATCTCTGCCATTCCACCTCTGTCGCCGTGGGTTCGAGTCTCGGGCTTAGCTAATGTGGGTACGTGAGAAAACTTGCCAGTAACTTTCCGTGGGTCTGTGATTCTTCCCCAGGTTTTCCTGGATTTTCCCTAAACCAGTTCCGTCACCATGCTTGGATGGTTTAGGTGTTTTCTTTTTCGCTATGCCATTGAATGATGCAGTATATAATACAATCATGTCTTCGTATTCAGTCATATTTTGTGCGATGTCGGGCAAACACACGAACCACAAATCCAACACCTCTCATTAAAAATAAATTACTGATATTAACAAACAAACAATGTATTCCAAACGCTGGACATTATCATAAGTATTTTACAGTCTGCTTGGGTATTGGAGAGGTGAAGCCGCCGTAGGAAAATTAGCAAGTGTGGCGAAGATCACTTATAGAATTGTTTGAACATGGTTTGCCAAATAATGCTGTAACAAATTTACCTACCAGAAGCAAGAAAGATTTCACGTGGTTAGTTTGATGTCCAAACACTTAATGAGGTTCATTAGGCCGATCTCTTATATTTTCCAGATGATCTTGTCATGGGCCTCACCTACAAGTACGCGTTAATCATTGGCGATATTGACAGCAGATACAAAGAAACTGACGCGGTTCGACAAAAGACTTTCACATTTACTCAGACAGTGATTTCATTTTCATAGCTGGCACCGTTATATCCACTTGGAGACAAGTTTGCTCGGTATCTTATGTATCTGGAGAGGTAGAAGGTACACAATGTCGTGCTATTAACCCGGTATGGTTCGTCGATGTGTTTAAAATCTCCGAATGGATTGATACTCCCAAGACAATTAACACGTTACCTTTTGGGACCGGTACTGGGTGGACCAATACCTCCCAGCAGGATATTTGTCCGAGAGCAATTGTAAGGTGTTTCAGCAAATATAGAACTGCTTCCAGGATTTGTTTTGACTTGCTGCTGAATGTCCTTGGACATCAATCATGTTAACCTGTATCAATGATGAGTTGATTAAGAACAGCATAATGACCAAACGCGTAGGTAGTGATACCCTCCGTGAGTAATC
Source organism: Megalonaias nervosa (assembly GCA_016617855.1). Taxonomy (NCBI): domain Eukaryota; kingdom Metazoa; phylum Mollusca; class Bivalvia; order Unionida; family Unionidae; genus Megalonaias; species Megalonaias nervosa. The sequence continues at coordinate 10,231 of JAECUM010044084.1, forward strand.
ATTGCTTGGTATCAAGTGGTGACAAACTCACTTTAACGCATAGGTCAACACCAATGTGATGTTTATGGAATTGTATCATATTTGCTGTGTGTGCGAATTCACGTCGGTTTCGAAGTCATTCCACGTACATGTCGTGTTTGAGATCTTTCTGCACAATAACCAGTGGAACACCTTTCGCTTTCTTTATGTTCTTAGAGCCACCAACTGTGATATTTTGGGGTGCAGTCCCACATACGCTTCGTTCAATTTGCCCGAGCATACGACTTTGAACATATCAACAATTTTGTTGTGACGTTACCAAATAAATCATATTCTTTCGGATACTTCCTGGTGTAAAATTCGTTTACCAAACAGGATTCTGCCGTGTCTGTATACACATCGTTGATGGTGATGTGTAACAAGAACGAGTCAGTGTTGGTGTAGAGCATGTTGACCCGATCCTGATGCAATGGTTTGACCTTTTCATAGTAGAACTTGTACATGTGCGGCTTCGACAAGTCCAACACGGACGACCTAGCATAAATTGGTTTTGTCAGCTTTAGTTTCGATTCTTTTCCTGTGAACGGTAATAAGTCCACCATAAAATATCTTTCAAGATTCAGAGGCCGGTTAAGCGCTGAGCCTTATGAGTTTGTCTTTGTTACTATCGCGGACAAGGTCAACAAGAATTAGGTTGTGCAGATGTTCCATGGTTTTCCCAAACACAGACTGTTTTATCAACTTGAAAAAGTCCTTTTCACACTCATTTTTGTGGCCCTTGTTCCCAGATCCGTATTCATCTGGATATACGGTGCCAGCCAAGTGTGCTGGCGAAATCCAAGTAATCGATGAATCTTGATTACATGCACACCCAATAACAGATTCAGCTATAGGTTTGGTACGTGCATTACATTCTTGTCTTTGTTCCTAAGACTTGGTACTAGTTTGGTACATTCAGTGTATTTACGTCCAGATTCATTGGTGATCGCGCACTGATACGGGGAAAACCACGAACCAGGCACCAAAAGTGCTTCTGGGGCCAGCGGATAATCATTGTGTGCATCATTTAAATGTTCATGGAATCCAAGATCAATTTCAAATAAATATCCTTAGTCACTACTAATTTGTTGTAGTCGTTTATATGTTTGTCCACATGAATGTGTCCAGGATCAAACCCACCAACCGGCAACGTTTCATCAGTGCCTACCTATAAAGGACATTCTGGTTTGGATACATGATGCAACTGTTACGGACAGTGGGGTCATATTCGTCCACGTTTGGCTTGTATGCACGAGCATGTATGTGATTTGTCATAGATATCCCTCCACGAAACGATCGCTCGATGAACATATGGTCGTCAATGTCGGTAAGCATTCCAATTCAATTTCTGTTTTCGACAATAATGCATCCAAGTGATTCCCGGTGATGACCAGTAATGTGCAGGATGGAGCTTGTACACGTTCATGGTAGTGGTACGAAATTTCTCAAACACATCAGCGAGCAACAACATATCTGTGTGCAGATATAGACCATGACAGTCACCCATGTTTTTGCATTTGAATGCGGACCAAACCTTGTTTGCATGCCTGTAATCATCTCCTTCTCCGCCTCAAACGGTATTGAGGCTAGGCGGTTAGGGAACTTTACAGAGTCCATTACGCAACTTTATGGTAACTCGAAATTTTAAATCAGGCAGTCTCAAATAAAAGGACTTGTTCTTTTTGCTACCAACAGAAAAGTTTGCAAACGTAGATATAAATTCATCTGAAAATGCAGATAAAATAAATTTTAACTTAGTATTAGCCCAAATTAACTCAAATAACCAACATTGAGTATTAAACCAATGTGAGCAGGAACAGATTTTGTGCGTTTGCATGGAATGACATCAAATGTCTAGGAGCGTTGAAAGATTTCCTCCATAGTTCTTCGTTCATTCCTTTGATTAATAACCTCTAAAAATTGTCCCTGGCGCTTGCTCCTCTTCTGCGTTGTTGTACAACATTTCGTTCATATACTGAAGATTGGTGAGTTCGGATGCCATTTCTATCTAACATGAAGAAACATTTGTTTATCTGACGTACGTTTTGATATCTTAAACATTACAACTAGAACATTTGCAAAAATCATTTAACGTTTCAATCTAGACCGACATTTTGGGCGATTTAGTCAGAGCATCTACTTTTTTGTGGACATTATTATGTAATCTAGTTTCATTTCCTCTTCATAGGCATAGTTTATTCCATTCCATTTCCAAGGTTACGTCTAAATTAGTCTGAAAATGCATATATCAATTTTTGGAGCATCGTTGATGAATCTGTATGATGCATTCATACAATTCAGCAATTATATTTTCTGTTACACTTTTAATATTCTAGTCGTTTAGTGCATTAATATCATTGATAGAGACCTCCATAAATTCCTTCAAAATATTTTGAGAATGAATCTGATATTTTGCCATTATATACCATATTAATTCTTTTTAACATAAATGGTGATTTCCTCGTTCAAGCGTTTGCGTGTTTAATAAATTCTTTGAAATTATTGGCACGCGACTAATTGCAAAATTGATCCATGTGAAGCATTACAGTCAAGCTAATGTGCGCAGTCCATATCAGTGTTAGATACCATTAAAATTATGCGTGCCACGTATCCATCACTGACGACAACTTTACAATCGTCAGACGGACTTTCAGTTTTTAAATTTCACCAACTCAGACTCGGTAGTCTCCTACTTATTATAGAAACAGTTTCTCCGAAACTTGGACTCGAACCTGTAATATTGTGAAAGATAGTACAGTGCTTTAGCTTTCACGACTACGGTCTGTGTTGAGATAGTGAATTAATTCTCTCGTATTTGGTGTTAAGAAATTGTTTGAAAACACGTCAGCAAACCCTTCCCATAATAAGTTAATATCGAAAAATAAGTAATTTAAATTACCATTTTACAACATTATTATGCATAACCACACACAGTCTATGAATAGTAATTTTAGCTCAACCAGATATTTCCAGCTCACTCACTTTCAATGTTTTGGCTCTTTCACAATATTAGCAGAATAGAGTTTGTTTTTTTACTCGGTGCAGATTGAGAGCTTGTATTACTTTTTCTTTAAATTTTCTGTCACGCCTTAAAATAAATTGCTAAATTAAATCAAAATAGCTTGCCTCTATCTAAATATAAGATTTATTTGTTCAACAGATGTACACATAGATATGTTGGACAATTTTAAAATTTTACGTAAAAAATTAACTGATGAAAATAGTGTCATCAGGCTGAAAAATACACTTTAAAGTACGCCATGGCCATGCGAGCTGTCTTTGTTTATATTTTCTCAGCACTTGGACCTTTTCTCGAGAACCAAGAAAATATTTGAATAAAATGCGTACAATGTATATATGTTCAATATAGTAAAATTTTGTTTAGGTTTCAAATGGAGCACGCACCCAACAGTTTAAAAATGGTAATTCTACATATTTTAGACCTATTGATGAAGGTTACTTCTTTGTAAAAAGTTCGACGTTTTCGATTGGTCAAACGGAATAAATTTGAATCGAGAAGATATTATATTATGTTACAATTCTTATTTGATTGAACTATTAGCACCAACTCTGTTCTGAATTAGGCTTTTTGTAAGCCCTAACAAACATTGAAGCCTAGTACAAAAATCAATTCAAAACATTACTTCTGCAAACGTTTTGTTTGTCCCCTCTAAAATGGGAGTTGATCGTAATATTGCATACTTAATCATACTCCAGCCGAGGAAATCATAACTGTATTTGTTGTAAATAATACAATATACATGAGAATTTTGACACTATTCGATTCAGTTCAGTTAGTATACCTGTTAACTAATAAATCGTTACATGGTTATTTACCAAGATAACGATGTTGTATCTAATGTAATTAACCTATGTACAATAGAATACACTATTTATTTGCGCTGGTAAAATTGAATTCACTTTAATACTATTTTAACACTGTCCTTTTTCTCCTTTAGATTCAGAAGAAATCATAAGGCTACAACGCCTTGCTAATCTCTTAAGTAAACCAGCAGAGAACGCTGATCAGCAAGTAATGGTGAAAAACACATCTGTCCAGCAAGAAAGAGCAACAAAAGGTGATAAGGAGCATTTTTCTAATCAGCAAGGATCAGAAGAGGTAAAACACAGCACACCAGAAAAACAAAACAAAATCCACAGTCAGAACTGGCAGGAAAATCCAATAATGGAAATTCTTAAATCACTGAAGAAAAATGCACCTAAACTGCAACGAGCTACAATCAAAGATATGGCTGCAGCGTTGTCTATGTGGGATTTCGCTGGACAATATTCGTTTTACACGACTCATCAGACGTTTCTGACGAGACGTGCATTGTATTTATTGGTTACTGATGCCAGCCAGCACATTTCAGATGATGTCAGAGACGACGAATGCTATTTTGATGCTAAGGGATTAACGTCCTGTAAAACGCAGGGTAAGAATATGACATGGTTGACACCTATCTAAAACTACAGGAAAATAATTGAAGACTCAATTAAACTAATACTATATTTTAGATTCTGTACAGAACATAACAGACTGTTGAAAATAGACCTTACAATAAATATATAACATATTTACCTGTCTTCCAGGTTTAGCATTGAAACAATACCTTTTTTAAGGGTTAAATATTCAGCCGATATGAAAAATACACCAGATTATATTTTATGTAAGTGTTAGTATGTTCTTTATATTGTTTAATCTCTGAATAACAATGTATCTTGTGTTTTGGCGTTCATTATATTCCTTGAAAAACTGAAAATATTGGTGTGCCACTTGTACGTGTTATTTACAAGTAGCAATTGAAATATTTATTTGGGATGAGGGACAAAAACATATTAATTATGAACTTTTATATATAGCATTATCGAAGCTTGATACGTTTTAATTTTCTTGTGAAGATCTTGTTGACGTTTGGCTCAACTCCATCCATTCATGTGCACCACCATCTGATGCAGGAACCCCTCCAGTAATTCTGGTTGGTACGCACACAGACAAAATTCCATTGGTAAGCTCATGATCTTGATTTTGTATATCTCAGATGAAACTTTGCTTATAAATACGTTTTGCAGGTTTGGGACGGCTCGTAGTTTGAATTAAAATTATCCTGTTACGTCATAGCTCCATATACATACTAAAGCGTTGTATGCATATGGTAATATATATCGGCTTGGAGTTTAAGAAAAATTTATTTTAATATCGAGTAACCATACCAGTCAGTTAGAATTCCTCCTGGGACTGCACACATACGAGAACGCAAAATAAGATTCTGTTTGTCCTGATGTATTGTACATGTGCTATATGATAATGCAGAATCAGTCCCTCCTAATTCCGATGCGTTCTTCACTATTTATAATTGTTATAAAAGCTAGTACATTTCTGCTTACCGTAACTTTGTCATGTGTATGTCCTTCATGTCATTAGGTTTATATGGTACCTGATCTATTGATCAAGTAGTACGTTCATTTTTCATGTTCGAAACACATTGACACGCTGGACCTCATTTCAACTGATACTACACAATCATCAAAACAATCAAAGTGTGTACTAGAAAACAAAATATAGAAGACTGATTACATCGTCTATGAAATGCCTTACGGAGGTTTTCATTTTATCTAGACCATTTAATTTTAGTTTAAACATATTTCAGTAACACGGAATACACAAACTTTTGGGTAACAAGTTTCAGTAACCAAATCAGGACTCTAAAGGCTAGGCTTAATTAAACAGGCACAAAGACAGTGTGACAATTAACAGCTAATTCTTATAATTGCAATTATCTTGTGAAAAGAACTGCCTCTCCAACATACTTCTAAGAAACCATGTTCTAATGAGTGTGTATGTACCCTTCTGCAATTGATTAGCAAACAACAATACCCTATTTTGTTGTAACAGTGTTGAAATTAAATTGGTGATGACGTGAATGTAATCAAAGCTTTCTCTGAACAATATTGTCAAATCATCGACGATCATAATAACTGAAGTTGAAATACGTGTGACTTCTACAGGGCACAACAGTATCAGAATCAACCTTTTTAAAGAGCACAGAAAAGAACGTTGACTACGAAGATTTGTCGGCTAAATATTTTTAATTTTTCGGGAAACACATGTGATGAAAATGAACAAATAAAAGAAAACAAAAGGTGACGCTCCATTTGTATAGTGATATTTGAGTACGAGCACGTAAAGTATGTAAATTCATCTCTACAAATCTGCAATCTCAAGCAGCATGATTTAGATACAGTACATGTGCCAAGAGTAATTCATTTTTCAAAGAACCCACACTATATCCCACCTTTATAGATTAGGGTCAGCTTGTACGGCACATAAGACCGTCTGACAACTAACATATTTAATCTGAAATGGTAGTTTTTTGCACATATGCCGCTTGGTAGTTTCTTATTCCTTCTTTATTTAAGTTAATAATGGTAATTCTGGTGATTCAGGTTTACATATAGGGTACAGTACAATGTCATGTATTTCCTAATGTAAGTTTTATTGGGGGTAGAAATAGAGATGCTGTTCTACTTGTTGAGAAAACTACACATCATTCCCAATGAACATTCCTGGGATTGAAACTAATTGTTGACGATTTTAATGTTGTGGTTAATTTATTGCTTTTGATATTGTTGTAGGGATACAAAACTATAAATTTACTTATATTTTTAAAATTAACATTCTATTTACTGAAACAATATTTTCATTGTATGGTGATGTTACAAATGGCTAAGGATTAAATCCGGGCTTTATTAAAATAATGAGCACATGCTTTACATTTTCCTTTCTATACTTTTGAAAGAGAGTGACTCCTGGGGTTATGCCAGGGACTCTCAGATGTAGACTGCAGACTCTTGAGTTCCGTGAGTGACGAGTCTGGGACTTATCATCCTAAACTTTTGCTGACAGCCCTGCTTAATCAGCATCAAATGGAAGAAAAACAGACGGGCTGATAAAAGGCTACACAAATATGTAATAACAAGCGTGTGGTGCTTAGTTTGATAGCAGTTATAGGCAATTTTGATTTAACTTTGAACAAATGCTCGTCTTCGCTATAAAACGGGCTTTCATTGCACAACATAATGATTGGGAAATGTAGATTTCAAAGTGATATAGAAATTCAATGCATATTTCAGTCATTGGGACAGTACACTACCTTAATATTTGCTGTTCGGATGAAAATTAATATGGAGAGGGTACTGATATCGATTCGAGGAACAACCTGTGTAGATCCTTCTCATTTTAAATGATATACTGATAAAATTCAAATCAACAAAATATTTCTTTCCCTAGGAATCTCGTGAGAAGGTGTGTGACAACTACTTCCAACAGATTCGCCGCCATCTCAAGTCAAAACCGACTAGGTTTCACCTAGCAGATGAAGACTTTCCTATCAACAACAGTATTGATGATCCAAATTTGGATAAATTAAAGAAGAAAATAGTGGAGCTTGCTGCCAAACAGTCTTACTGGGGAGAGTCAATTCCTGCCAGATGGCTTACACTTGAACAGGAACTTATCAAATTAAAAGCTGCAGGCCTGAAGGTATATTCATAGAAAACTTGATGATAGCAAGTCTTAAATCAAGCACTACTTGATAATATTAGAGTCAATCAGTACTATATTTTTCATTACATGTGATTGGAACAAACATTAAACCGCTGACAGTTTTCCACAAAACAGATCATTTTATTATCTTCAATACCTAGGATTTCAATGCCAATAGTCCCAGAAGCAATCTCAGCTCAAACAGCCATATCGCCCTTCCCTTGTGTTACGTATATGTAATTTAATTGCTTGTGTGTTAGTTTTGAATTCTCTTTTATTTTATTTTTATTTCATTGAAGGTTATTATAATGATGATTTTATTCACTGGATTTGACTTTTTTTCTGAAAATCCAGTTTAGTTCTAGTAAATACCACCGTTGCTTCATTTTTATTGTTAGCTCAGCTTGGTTGAGAAGTTTGTAAACACTAAGTTAAAATGATTGGTTATTACCAAGGTCATGTTCGGTCAACGTGTTAGCCATGTTGTAAACAGTCTTTTTTTGTTCATTTCCACTGTGGGAATAATTGATTCTTAGATAGAGCTGTGTTGGCCTACGTGATGGAAGATTTGTAGTAAGTGATCACGTGGCCCATCACGCGGTCTGAAATTGCGTTTTAGTGGGGTTTAATACTCAATCTCACTGTTTTCTGAATCAGTCGTAAACAACACCTTTAAGAGCTCAATGTGTTTTTAGTGTTGTTGCCAATTGATTTGTAAAGTTCTTTTGTTTTTTGGGATTTTAATAATTTATATTCTCTAGAACATATACATAAGTGATTTTTTACATCAATATTATTGGACAAAGACATTCAGTGGAAATTCTGTGGAATTCTAAAGCCGGAATATTATTCTTGATTCACAAAATTCAACGAGGAACCTTTGACACATCAACACTGCATTCATCTGACGTCATCGTCCGCCATCTTGGATTTTCGCCGGGATCCGAACTTGGATTTATTTAGGACTTTTTAGTGATAGGACTTATATTTTTAGATTCCAGGATTAAGTTTTGGATTATATTCACAAACTGTAAGTCCTTTTTCATATTTTTACTGTGTTTACTAGGGAAATAAATTATTTTTGTTAAATTTACAAAGTTTGTTGGCTTCACTCTTTTCTTTTGTTACTTTTGAACGAGCCTACACGTAACACTTGATAGATAAGTCGGTTGGAACAGCCAAGGGAGGAACTAGGCGAGCCCTTCGCCTTTCCCATTTTCCAAGGAAATGGAAGGGGGAGTTATTCCATTCCATTTCCTAACATCCCCGTTGGAACCCAGTTAACCCACATTTAAGGGGTCTGGCCATTTTAATTAATGGAAGACGTGCACACACTTCTGCAGAAGGCCGCAGTAGAGGTTGTAAAAAAAGTCTAATCTCTTTCTCTATGTTTCCGGATTTTCAACGTGTCCAAAAACTGTTAAAAGGCTTGGTCTATGATTGATCTTTTCACCTTAAACACAGTCATGTTGAAAGAACCATTATATATGGAGATACTGCCTCAGTCAGAAATGCCATATAACTCGGCTACTGGACCTTCAAGATGCATAGCTCCATATCTCTACCTTTTCGCCCAAAATACATTTTTGAACTGGGCCCAGTTGTAACGGCTCACACAATAGCCCAACATTCTCCCAGATTACAGTAGTGAACAATCTTACTATAATGGTATACACATCAGTTTGTACCAGTTTGCCACCAGCATCTGTCCAAACTGACGAATTCAGAAAGGCAGTAGTGAAAGGTTTTGTTCTATTGCTAGTATAATACAGCTTTTGATTGGAGGAAGGTAAATAAGTATTCATTATGTAATACTTACATGTTACCATTGCAAGATTCCTTTCGTCCACCTCACTCGAGTGTCCTAAGCTTAGTCTAGGTCCAAATGAATGAGGAAGTAATATCCACATGGACCTCTGACATGGAAGTCACACGTGGTCTGCCTTCTTTTATTCTGGGCATTCTAGAACTTTCAGTCTAATGGGAAGTAGAAAGTGTGAGATTGAACGAGGTACTTGCATCCCAGAAGAGGTAACAATAAAGGAAATGTGTTAGGTATTACATAATTACAGTTAGTATACGCCCACCCCGTACATATAAGAAATTCATCACTTTTTAAAACTAATTGTAAAAATATATACATAATTATTTGATAATAAAATGTAACAAAATAATATATTTATACCATGCTTTATGAGATCTGAGGTATAAAGTATATGCATGGCAATATATTTCACCCCGAAAATCATAATAGCATTTATTCCATTATCAGATTATTAAGCTATTATGCTGGGATGTTATGGTTTCTATTAGGTAATTGTACTGCATATTGTTTTTAACCATTGCTATTGCAGTGAGTAATCATTTTCATTGGAACGATTTATTTCTTTTATTACTGCAGGTGATTCCCCGAAAGCTCGTGGAAGAACTTAATCAGATGGGACCTGTGCCAATTCAGTCAAGTGAAGAGCTTGAACTGTTTCTCAGATTTCAACACGAAATGGGTGCAGTCCTTTACTTCAGGTGAGACAGATATAACATTCTATTTACCTTCTATCAAGATTTGCAATTATTGAAACTATTTCAATTATGGAAACTATCTGTCAGACTCGAGTAGAAGGTTTTATATACTTCTGCTCTGTGGGAAAAAACTGATTATATGATTACTGAATAGGCTATTTTATCTCCTTCAAGGACTTTGTTCAAGTTTTATTTGATTTCCAATTTTATAACTCTGAATTAATATATCCTGCATGCTCACCTATGCCATCTTGAACAGCGGAGAAACACTATCCCTTAGTTTTTGTCCGTTTGTTCCGCAATCATATGTTTTCCGTTTGTGCACCCTTTGAAACACGGACACAAATCGATTTAGAACTTGCTTGCTATCAAATTGGAAGTGTTCCCTCATCCTGATGTTTATCGAATCCAGTCTTCAGCGCATTTGATAACCAGCATCTATTGGCCACATATATACTATTTTAGCATCTCTATCTTCGATAAAGTTTAATGTTCATTGGTGACTGAAATTCTGTTGTCACATGTTGCAAAATATTTCTGATTACTTACCAATGAAAAATTATAGGTGCCGAATGAAGAACATATTTCTTATGTTACAATATTATTTATGTTCATTAGCATATTATACAATGCATGATATTATTCTACCATTTTAGAATCTTAGATCTTGTGTTGCCTTTGACTAAAATTTACTTTTAAATGTAATGATTCTGCATGAATTAAATAGTTAGCGTATGTTACATAACATGTCTTCAATAAATACTGAATTTGTATTAGACAGTTCCTTTCTTCAAAGGATAGGCCCTTAAACGATTTTTGGAATGTTTATCATTCTAGATAGTTAGCAAGTTTGATCTACGAATGACGCTACCTAGGTATGCCTTGCAAGCTAAAATAAGTCCATACTTTGATTTGATATAATAAAATAACATGTGAGTTTTGTCACTTCAGTTTTGATTCTATGTCATAGTCAGACTAGTATTTTTTAGCACTGAAGAATTGAGAGTGAATATTGTGTTGGACCCACAATGGATGATACATGCACTAAAGTCCCTCATTACTGCTAGGATGTTCATCCACAAAACAGTTTTCATCGACAAGTGGGATGAGTTTGAGCAGAATGGAAAACTTACAGAAGAACTCATAGGTTTGTAAATGTGGTCTAGTTTTCCTATACTATACCATACTCTGTTCGTATTTCACATTTCTGTCTAATCAGTAACAACTATATATGTTAAATTACACTTTAACTATTTTGAATTTTAAAATGATCAGTCAAACAGTCAGTGATCTCTTATTTTAAAGTCGCAGCCTCACCATACAGGTTTAATGATTGTCTTGGCCTTGATTTTATCAAGATCACGGACATACAGGGAAGAAAGATATAGATTTCTTTCATATTTGACTCTAGAGTCTGTTTTTAATGATGTTTCTTCTAGTGGATTAAGTATAATATAGAACTTTATACAAACACAATGTGTGTGTCTGTAGCGCTTGAAGCAGATGGATATTCTACTTTCTTGAGGATATAATAAATTTTAAAAGCATATGTAAGTAATCACAAAATTTAATCTAAACACTATCTGCAAAATGCATATAGAGGCACTGAATATCTTATTTACCGTCTTTCTCAGCATGCATCTGACACAATTGATTCAGGGGAAAACGCAGATAGAATGCTCAAGTTATAACAAGTAGAGAAGTAAATCTAGAAAAATGTAATTTTCTCAAAGTGATGTATTATAGTTATCATCATATGAAGATGATTTGTGTAATGGAGTTTTAAGTTCTCCTTCCGAAGATTGTAAACTGGTATTTTATTTTTGTATCTTTATTAGATACTCTCAATCCATGACCACCAATTATTTATGTATCTCAATGACACAGCTCACTCTCAGATTAAGTAAAGGTAGCCAATGGTGTAGATTATAGCATTCAATAAACATTCAATAAATATTTGAATTTTAAGTTAGAATTTGTGCTCATTTAGCGCGATACACTGCTACTGCTGAAGTGGAAAAGCTAACAAAATAAACTTAGCATTTTCCCTAACAAACTCGAAAAATGGAATCAAATTATGCATCTAGCATCTGACAATCAATGTCATGTTTATAATTTGATACAATATACGTTAACTATTGTTTCCAGTTGCTTCCAGTGCTAGTATTTAAGAATCTTGGAAAAGAAAAGCATATTACCAACTTAAAAGTCCACACCAAAAAACTCCCATAAACCTGAGATAACATATATGGGACACAAACACATAGCATACTGTTGTAATGCTCTACTTCTCTTCTCTTGATTTAGTGATTTCGACTGATGGGTTTGACAGACAGAATGTTTCTTTACAATAGTGTCCATCCGCTGTATCAGAGAGTTATATTGTTGGTTTTTGATGTAACTGCAGTACATTCATGTACGTATTGCAGTATGTTTACAAATACCGTAGTATAACTCGGTTCAAATGTCTTCGTGCCACCCAGCTCTATTATTTACTTAATATTCTATCAGTGTATCCTCCAGATAACTGTTTAAAACATGTTTTTTTTTTTTTTTAAATAATGTGTCGCTTGATATGGTAACTTGTCCATCTTTCAAACCAGTTTTATTATAATACATATATCAATTGAAGTACACTATAACAGCGTTCATTTTGCATGGAAAACTAGAACTAGCATTTGCATCTAAGTACTATTGGTAATATTGATAATGGCAACACGGGACTTGATACAATATTCTGAAATAGTACAACCGTCCTAGCCTAAACCCATCTCCCACCACAAAACTGGTGTTAGGACCAAAATGTATTTCCTTGTAATATTACAACACCCTCATATTGTCACAAGACCGAATGTAGTTCTGTAGGAATCGTCTTTAAAGCGAAATCCTCTCTGTTTTCCGCTGAGACTTATTTATCTTTATCACCCAAACACTCGAGTATTCTACTCTCCGATGTTGTGCTAATGGCATTAGCATACCACAGGCAGTCCAAGCTTAACAGATCGATGTCGAAATGCAATTTGGTTTTCTGTACATTATTAGAATGGAAAGAATACATAACATTAGACATCTTTATTACCACCCGAGAGGTTTATTTGCATATTAAAAACGTTAATCTAATGTCAACAAATTAAACAAGACAAAACGATGTTAATCAAACAAAGATAAAAGAAGATTGAATTATAAGTAATGATAAACATACAATGTATCTAAACATTACTCAGCTAAGTTACGCTGTATTTGTCTTCTTAAAAACAACACACGAAGGCAATGGATATAATAATATAAAGTTAATACGGGCATGTACATCTTTTGTATCTATACGTTTATAATGATTTGTTGATGTGGATATTGTATATGTGTACTTCTGGCACAATGACCACATGGGCAATATCATTGACCACTGAACCACACGGTCTTTTCTGTTAATGTTCGAGCGAAAATAGCAAAGTTTAAATAAACAGACGAATATTTTATTGAAACTGATTACCAGTTGCAGTATTTAGCTGAGAGGAAAATTATTTAATGTTTAATGGCATTTATAACGGTTGAAGAAAATTGTCCCAGTCGACATTCTTAGTGATTTGACAATGCAGACGTATAGGACACGGCTGACATTTACGTTTTGCGAAAATTGACTGGCTTTCATTCGTAAATATTTTAGTTTTATACCTTAGTGGAACGTTTTCCATGATAATGGAAACATTTCTCATATTTCTCATATCCATGTTGTATGAAACGTAGATAAGTAAATACAAGGAATAAATCATGCTAAAGTTGAAAACTCTATCAGTTTACCTGTGTAAAACCTGCTACAAGTCAAATCCAAGGTCGTAGATCTACGTCAGCGTAAAGGTAAAGGTTGAAATGAAATTAAAATTAGTCAAATTGAATATACTGATCTTGGAGAAATCAGTATTAATGTTAATTGTCAAGATCATCGTCAAGTTTCAAAGACTGAAGTCAGAGACCATATTAGTAAGATTACGGTCAAATTGAAAATCATTGTCAAGGTCCGAAAAATAAATTTGCTTATTCGGACGTACAGGGATTTATTACTGCATTATCTCAGACTCATATACGGAGATACATATTAGTAAATAATGTCCTCCACATATGCATCATCAAAGTGTTTGGAATAATGAATCTGTATTTTCAAGGTTTAGCCTAAAAATAGAGCACTACCAGTTTCATTAAAAATAATGGAGTATTTCATATTTGTATTATATATTTTTATGGTGATAGCAATATCTTAGCATTTATTCCATATTTTTAACATGCTTAAACTTTTTAAGTTTATTATCAAAGAGGTATTATTTAAAATGATGTATTCATTAACTCATAAAACCTTCATTCATTCAATAGTACTTGTGTACAAATCTATGTCTTTGTAAACTAATAATACGTGTTCGTCCTTTACAAATCTACTCACTGTGACATCCGTGCTATACAATAAACTTTTCTCAACCAAATACATTACCAGATCACATTAATATTAGCGACATTTTCACCAAAGATAAATGAAACCTCTTCCGTCTATATATATATATATATATATATATATATATATATATATATATATATATGCGTATATATATATATATATATATCATATAGACAAAGGGAAGTAACTCCTACAGGTTAACTCCCCTGGGTTCCTCTAGGTGGTCTGGATTATCAAAATGTAACCAATTTAAACTTTTTCTTGGATCTGCGAGCAGTGCCCCCAAGAATACATCAAATCTTATATTTAATTTTGAGTATCCATCATTGTTTTAGCTGTATACCATGCAAATATGCTCTTAAACATTGTGTATACAACAATTGACTGATCCACATGAATTTGTGTTTTTGCAATTTTTACTAGCCATTTTCGTCTTCGTGTCCATGTGATATCAGTCGGAAACACTCAAGGTTTCACCGATGTAATTATATTGCTTTATAATTTATGTTTATTCCACATTTTTTTTAGGTCATCTCACTAACGAGAGTTCACCTATTTTAACACTGTATAATTGTCGTATGTACTTGTGTGTTTGTTTTATTTATTTTGTTAAAAAGATGTCAATCAAACGCTAGAAGTGTAGACACTTAAGTGTTGTGGGGATAACCATGAACCGTGCCGAGATGCACATGATGCTCTTCTTAACGCACATGTATCGTGGGTGCGTTATGGAGACGACGTCTGGTCCAGTGTCTTGAAATAACAATCAAACAGCTGCGGAAAAAGATCACATTCTAATAATCTGTTCACTTTCTGATCATGAAATTATAAGTATTCGTCCGACTTCAAAATCGTTCAATATTAAGATTCCATGCACGTGAGTCGACTTTGTTGCTCATTAAATTATTATGAATAACTTTATGAGATCATTATTTAAATGGCCACATAGGCCGATTAATGTCTCCGATGAGAATAATTGCACTAGATTATAAGAATTTGAACATATTTTATCATTTGATACATACAACAAATAATTGGATTCATCTTGCCTATTCAGCTATAAAATATCTTGTTTTGAATGGACTGATCGAGTGGCATTTTATTGTGATATAGGTTGGAATTTCCAGAAGAAAGGTTTGAACAAATTCTGAACCATTCAATATATTAAACTAATAGATCACTGAGACATCAAGAAATATACAATTTTATTTTTCACATATGTCGACAGCTGACTATTGCTTCAGTAAAGTGGCCAACGTCCTGAGAAAACTCATCTGTCTTGTTATTATGATAATTTTGGGCTATAAGTACAATAGTCATGGTCACAAACTACACTCAGAGCACTCGAGTTAAAACAGATTCTTAACTTCCTTCGCTTTATTCATGCAGCAGCGAGTAATTCTAAATCGCGAAGGTAATTTCATTTATTCAAGCCATATGCCTGTTCATTGGGGCGTTGGATCGTTATACTTTGGCTGGTGAGACATGCACCCTGAGTAGATGACCACTCTATAACATTGCGCGTAATTAGGAGGGTGCTAAGATCACCATTTTACTATTTCAGACACGTCCTGTTTCAATTGCAAGACAGGAACCGGTTAGTGGTGGGAATACCTTTAGAATTTCAACAACTGTTCAACTCCTTGTTTATCGGGTTGGGGAGCTTACTTGCAACAGCACTTTGTGACGGTCAGAGGCAAGAGGACGCTGCAAATAAAGACTGTGAACTTGAATCTCCCGGAAAATAAGACCATCCTCAGCGCCTCCCAAGCAACGTTCGGCCTTATCATTTTAAAGAGAAACAAGCTTCTTCATAAAGAACCATCTTTGCATCCTTTCATCTTCCACTGAGTCTGCACCCAACGAGCAGACTGACGCTAAACTACTTTGAATGAAGTAGTACACCAATGCCTACCTTCATCTCTCCATTCTCAGACTCGGAGACATTGGCTGTCGACGCCCCTTGAATCAGAGAAAAAAGGCTCATGCATGCCTCTTAATTGTTCTGATCCTAAAACAAAAGAAATGAAAGTGAGGGGAATGGACTGCAAAATGGTTCTGGTTGCCCCTCTTTGATCGGACAAATCCTCAGTATACCCGATTTAGTGGCAGACTTACCCATATAAATCGTAGTGACCTCATTAATTCTCAAGCAACTAAGGTTCCCATTAATGTGCAATGTGTCTGGAAAACTCTTCCTTCATGCCAGTCTCTTGTCATGGATGCCCTGCGCAGAAAGATGTCTGAGCTTTGATTGCGCAGACATATCTCCAATTTTAAGGCATATGAGGGGAGGTGGCGGGTTTTCAATGACTGTTTTCACGATAATGATGTTGCACCACTCTCCCAATAGCTATTTTCCGTTTCTCCTTCAAATAAGTTCCCCGATCACATTAACATTAGGGATATAAGCCTGCTACCTCCCACACCCAGCCCTCTTTTCTATCTATTTCATGTAGACATAGTGCAATAATTCTTGCCCATTACCTACCCTTACCACCACCAGGTGCCGCTGTTTTTTTGAAAGATTTGTGTCAGTAAAACAACTGCGTAAAAGACACCTCCCATGAATGCAAAAGTAAACTTTATGTTAAATTCGAAACATCTTTGCAGGATTTTGGATTTATTTGCATTAATATTCATTCCTAAACAGGTGGTAAATATTTCTTTGAATTTTGAGAACATTTTGTTAAATATTTAAACATTTTCGTAATGTGTTTCCAGGCCAACGGCTTTCTCGGTCAGTTATGGAGGTCCTAATGATATATTTTCATCCAAATATGCCAAAAGCTACATACATATGTAATTGCAGGGAACCTAGTGATTGGTCCTTTATCTAACCAGGTATATGGCTTGATTTCTACAATTACGGATGTCTTAATGTTATATTTTCCGTCCTAACATGCCTACAGCTGAACAAAAGTGCAATTACGAGGATCGTTGTGACAGATCTGTCCATCTCACTAGGTCTATGGCTTCATATATCTAAAATTATGGAGATCTTAATGACAGATTTGTCCGTCTTAGATCAGTCCATCTCGCCTTGAGTAAGACTATTCAAGCGCATTATGATGGGGACTGTAGTGAAAGATCCGTCCGTCCAACCATGCCCACCATATGGCCAGTACTGGCGGCAACCGGACCGCTTGCCGAACAGCAAGTAACCGTGCCGGACATACTCCATGCTTACCAGCCCTCTGAGCGGGTCAACACAATCGTCCGGTATAGGCGGCTTCTCCTTTATTTACTAGTTATTGGCCATGACTTACATAGAGATGACACTGTGCCATTGAGCCAGTTATCTCGAAATGGATGCAGTCCATTAACAGTCTGATACAAGACACATTCCACCGCCCATCATACTGAGATTCAGGCGTTAGATAAAATATTTAGTGGTAAATAGCATTCCTACCCCCACATTTTGTACAGTGGATCAGAAAAAATGTTTCTCGCCACATCGAAGCGAGTTCGGAACATTGTTGCCATGTCTTCAATGTTGGATTTGGCCTCCTTGGCGATTTTCTGACGGGTGAGGGAGCAACTCTGCCAACCGGCAGGCATGGGAGTGGAAGCCACACATTGCTAGGGTCACTAACAGAGCAGATCTCCATCCGATGGCAAATGTGTTGGCTAAATCTGCGTTACTTAACTTGATACGTCGTAACGAGTATGTGCGCTCGACAAGCTTTAGAACTGCTCCATTTGGCTCCATTTGGCTCGCCATTGCTGTTTGGGGACATATTTAAAGAAGATGGGAGGAATTCAGCCCAAGAATTTCCTTTCCAACTTCGGACGGAAGATAGGTATGTCAAGGAAAGCGATCGTTTACGTTCCAAGTGCCGTTTAAATCTCAACTTACATAACCATCATCTTAATCTGATGGAACGGATATGGTTCATATGAACATATTGTGTTAATTTATATAGTAGAACGGGTTATCATTCACATAGGAAATCCAATCTTTCTTCCCACGTAGGACACCCGAGGTATAGATAGGAAGCTCAGCATTTCCTCCTTGTATTTACTATTCTCCTATTTCCTTTTACCAGACCATATTACTTCAAAAACCTCTCAATGATATTACTAAAATACCTTCCCAACCACCCTGCCATGAGATCATCCTCATTAGTATATCGCTCACCTTAAAGCTAGCAACACCAGGTGGTGGGACGGGGAAGTAGTGGCCATGAATATTGTCCGTTATCTATACGAGATAGACAGAAAAGACAAATTTTCATATTTTAGTAGGGCTGGATTCAGGATGTAGCAGGTTTACATCCGTAATGTTAATGCGGCCTGGTAGCTATTCTCGGTGAAACATAATTTACTTAAAAATTTGCTTTTTCTTTGAGGACATGATCCTAGCCTAATCACAAGCTCATACACGTTAAGACACCGTGGAAGGTACAATAGACAACAAGCTTCCTGTCCAACTTTGACATATGCAGACCGCGTTCAATCACCTGGTTCCAAAAATCAAACCTTTCCCGAGTCTTGACATGGCTCAAGTCGTCTTATTTATAGCCCGTTTTCCCCATCACTGAAACAGTTATCATTCAAGACATGCTCCCTGAAATCATTAGATTTGAGTGACAGAGTGAGCGAGTTGAACGCGCCGATCTAAACTAAATGCAATTCCGTTCTGACAGCTCATTTTAATGAGGCAACCTGATTTTGTCTCAAATATCCAGTTACCGTCACTAGGCAAACAGCAAGTTACTCTCTCTCTCTCTTTCTTTCTCTCCTCAATCGACACATCGAGAGAGGCAAGGCTGCAGGACCTAGTATGTGCTCTCATGCAACGGTCATAAAAGCTATTATGATCTGTTAAGGAATGAAAGCAATACATAACCTCACAAGAGCTCAGGTATGACTCGTGAAGATTATAGCTCATGAAATAGGATTGATTTCCACGAGTCTGGCTGTTGAACGTAGTCTCGTAATTTGCTCAAAGTCTTATTTTGTGACATAGTGTAGTGAGTTGACTGGCTTACTATTTTATTTTTCTGCGGCTAATATTTTCGTGACCTGACCTCGAATAGGAGAGATCTGAATCTTTTTAGGCCACTGGTAGCTTTACATACAGTTTCCACGCCCCGTTCATGAAAATATCATCTCAGCCAGTGTAATGACCTTACAACATGGGCTGGACATGCCCATGAAGCTTTTGAAGGTAAGACAATTGCCAGGTCCGGGATACCACAGGTTTCTAAATTGCATGTTTTCGACACATTATTTCGGTCTTGATAAATTAAAGTTTGGAGAAGTTCAGCCTATCAGTAGTACAATAATCGTGCTCCTACAGGGTGCCACAGATGAAAGTTGGATGCTGAATCAATTCTTCCTCTTACCTATTTCCCAATTCTATTGCTATCAGGTAAGTTGTCTGACGAAGAAACTACCTTTTTATAACTTGTGTTACTCCAAATCTTTACCACCCTTCCCCGCAATGTGAACATGCTGTTAAAGGTTCGCTCGGTCTTAAACTGTTTACATCAGGGTTATTGGTGGCCAACTAGGGGATACTATAGGAGTTAACCAGTAAGAGTTACTTTCCTTCGTCTGTATGATATACAGATGGAGAAACGTTTAATCTTCTTTCAGGTCGGGTGGGATTCTAACGTAGCATACAGAAATCCCTATGTTAATGTGATCCGGTAAGTATTATCTGATAAACATAATGTTTAAAAAAAAATTAACGTTATCATCGTTAATATGGATTATTATAACTCCTTGATCATGACAATTTTAACAAGTGTTTTAATATATACTTGAGAATCAAAACCTACTAAGTGAATTAATACGAGAATATGTTTCGACCTCTTTACTGATTAACTAAATGATTAGAGTATCTTACTATCTTACTCTAA
>JAECUM010044086.1:0-20715 GCA_016617855.1 Megalonaias nervosa
TTTATTATTATAAATTATATAATATGGATTTAATGAAGAGACTTGCTGATATATACACCAATGACAAAGTCGCTGACAATACAATCGCAAGTGATAAGATCACTAAAGACAATTTTACGGGGCAATCTAGTGATGTAGATAAATCTGCTGGTTATAGCGAAGATGATATTTTGTATAACAATGACGAATAAGACGAGATCGTGGATGTCGTTGACAAAAAATATTACAGCAGACCGACAACTGGACGATATAATGTTAAATATCATATCGCTAAAAAAATAATAAAATTTAATTTTACTGTTGCCGAACAAAAAATATTTTGGCAACTTATAAAACCTTTTCTTGGTGTAAAAATAACTGGCCAGCAAAGGAGCATAAAATATGATTTTACTTTTGCTAAAATATTTAATCTGATGCCAGTCGACAATGAAAGAAAAATTACATTTAATATCGTTATGTCGGCCGGTCAAATATAAATCTGTACTTGTGAAGTACGAACAAATATTTATTTCAAAATTGACCGAGTTGGCACCCAGTTATTAAATTTATCGCTATATCCGCGCCATTTTACCAAACTTTTATTGCCGCGTTTCCTAATAACTTTTTCAATAACAAATATATCTTGTTCGGTTTTCTGAAGTTCCTGCTCGTAAAAACCAAGTTATAGGTTCTCCAACCAGATCTTTGAGCGCATAAGTCACTAGTATTGTTAAAAGTACTTTATCAACAACAAATACTTCTTCAATCCAGTTCGGAGTAAATCCTTTTTAGAACACCCTTTTCGTCAGAGAAATTCTAACTTTATCACCCACTTTAAATTTATGTCTGCGGTACATATTTTCGTTTGGTAATATCGGATTTTTAATTGCGTCGTTTGGTGACATCCTTGTGGTTCGGTGCTTCGTGTTATTATATTCGTCAACAATTTTCTGTAGATTGTCAATGTATCTATTAGTGTTTTTGGCTGTCCAATATTTGTGGATTTTTTCTTTTAGCGTACGATTAAATCGCTCGACGACAACACTCTTACCTTCATTTCCAGTGACATATTTTTTGATGTTATTTTGTTCCAAAAACTGCTCAAATTTTTTATTAAAAAACTCTGCTCCGAGATCGGTCCAGACCTTATTCGGCTTTCTTTCTGTACTAACGATGATCTGTTTCAACGTATCAGTTATTGATGTTCCTGTCTTATCTGAAACTGGTACTATAAAAGCATATTTACTAAAAACATCTCTCGACCAGATATCATCAACGGCATTTGCCACAACTTTGTTTTTATAGGTTTGTGTAATTCCGCTGCAAGATCGTCATACCTGCCAAGACCAAGTTTATATTTTGCTCCAATAAATCCCTGCACCAGCCTTCGGTCAATCGTTCCCGCATATTTACGGGTTTCATATCACGAAGTTCGTTTAGCATTATCTTATCGCAACTGGTCTTGTCTTTCTCGTTATCACGATAACAAATGTCATGGCGCATTGCTATTGCATCAATTTGATTATAAGGCTCTTGTCCTGTCAGCGGATTATTGTTTTCGTCCAACTGTCTTTCCAGCGGATTATATGGTCCAGTATATTTATGGCCTGGCAATATCCAACCGCCTTTTGGTTTTGGTAATTTGCCAATCAATTTATGTATGTCTATACCTCTTCCAATTATTTCTCTGTTGTTGCATTTCTGACAGAACGTAACAATTTAATTTGCTCCAGACAGAGATCTCTATCACAGTTACAATTACGCTTCATTATTTATTAATCATCTACTAAAATAACTTTGTCAGAACAACCCGTTCCAGACAACTTTGTTGTTGGTGATAATTTCTTTATAAACGTACTTTTTCTTTTTCCGCACACTGCGCAAATACTTCTTAATATCACCCTATTATTTTTATTTTCTGTTGTTCATTGATATTTTTTGTTTTAGTTTTGCACTTGAGACAGTATGTTGACATTTATATTCCTTGATTATATAATATTGCAATCTCATCATTAGCGTGGCAAGGATGCTCGTCAAACTGTAAAATAAATTTAAAAAATTTAATTTAGGTTGAGACATTTGTTTAATAAACATCACGCAATAGTATCCACAAGCCGAAGTTCCAACAGGTTGAATTTGATTAGACGAATAATTTATTATTTTATACTTGGACATGTATTTTTTTATTGCGTCACTTGGTGGAAGTCCGAACGAGTCAAAATAATTATTACCGTGGACTGCTACCCAATGTGTTCCAGATCCGTCATTGAAATTTTGTATATTTATTACACACGATCCACTAAGCACATGGTCTAGTTCATCTTTAGAACAAACTCCGCGGAATCCGGGAACAAGTTTTAGTCTACCTAGTATATCAAAGTTACTAAACGCGGCCGAGTTCCTGGCAATGTTAATCCTCGGCCGATTCCCAGCAGATTTGGCAATAGACTTCCCGCTACTCCCGCCAGCAACGGTCCTATAAATCCACCTTTTCGCTGTTGCGTCTTTTTTTTTTCTTTTTCCTTTTTTTAGCTGTCGTCTTTTTTCGTCTGTGCGTTGTACTGGTCATTATATTAAAGTTTTAGACAAATATTTTCTTTATACCGTCGCCGGAAACTGCCTTTTTTGTTGCGCCAGATACTGCGCTGGACGCCGCTGCTAATCCTAATGTACCAAGTACTGGTAGAATTTGGGATATTAACGTTTTGGCTATTACAGATAATGCCGGCAAAACGAAACCACCAACTTTCAACTGTGACTCGCTTAGATTTATTCACTTGTCTTTTAGCTAACATTAATTTTGTTGGTGTTCCAGTTCTTATTTGAGGATTAATTTTTAATGATACCGTCCGTTGTTTAGCAACAGCTAAATTTAATTTTTTAACTTGACCATCAGTCAAATATATTTCTTTTACAATATATTTGTCATTATATAACGATAACAGATTAAACTCCAAGTTTTTCAAACTTGCACTGACATTTTACCTCCGATAGAGTCAGTTGTAACAAATCCGTCGCTGATCACTAGCGCGTATACGTATAACTGTGCTGGTGGAACTTCTCCAAGTGTCCAAGTAATTTCAATATCAGCTGTTGAGTCGACAGCTCGCTCGTTGTGTTTACTGACATCAAAATAAAATATCGGATAAAGTGTATGAAATTCTTCTGCTGAGATCTGAGATCCGTCTTCGACATCCTGGTACTTCTGGGCTGCAACCATAAGGGACATATATGGTCTTGTTATGTTCTTATTAGCGTTATCTGCAAAATTACATTCTATCGGTCGTTCCGGATACTGCTTTGAATTTAGTCTAGCGTATATTCTCCTAACATCGGCGTGATCAAATATGACGTTATTTTCTTGTTGATTACTGCGTCGTGCTTGCCGCTGAAATACAACAAACAGTTGCCGAGGGAGTTGTTCACTTGATGTTGTTGTGACGCGCCATGTGCAGTCGGTTGTATCTGGAACTGCTGTTTGATATATTTTATGTTGCTGAAAATAAATTCTGCTTGTGTGTTTATCGAGTATACTATTTAATTCTGCCATTTTAGTGATGGATGGCGTTATTCGTGGCATCCACAGCGCAAGTTTGTTTATGATAAATTGCGCATCAGTCATTTTGTTCTGCCCGGTCTAAAATAAGTGTATGTTTAACTCCACGAAATACCTTATTATAGTCCCTGCAAAATCCAAATATTGTACTTAACGGCAGCATCATTGTAATTTGACGTGATCCTGCTGCAAGTTCTTTTCTCTTAGCATAACCTTCATTGTAACGTATATTTCTTACGCTAATTGCTCCGTTAACTAAATTTCACATTGCAACACCATCCGCAGCTGCACCTGGTGGTGTTATACCAAGATTATTACAAGCAGCAGTAAGTGAAACTCTTACAGCATATTGATTAGCGTCTGCGGCTGGTGCGGCTATACCTAAAGCTGCGGCATTAACAATAAGAAAAGTTCTTACAATTACAAGATCTGCAGTGGCATCAGCGCCGTGTACTAAAACACCTTTCGAAAAAACTTCGGTTAATTCAGCTGCACCAGATCCAGTGTCTTTAAACCACATCATGTTAGTTGCAGTTGACCTGGAATAATCGTCGGAAAACGAAATAGTATTTAAGATTGTACTTGCAACTTTTAGGTGAGTCGAAATATCTTCGACAGTTTGATTAGCTAGTTGATATCTGGCACTTTTAAATAAACTCCATCCGTTGTTTATAAGAGCTATTTCTGCGCCTGGAACTAGTGCGGCTGATGGATTAGCCACTGTCATAATCTGGCCACGTACTTCTAGCATGGCTTTGTTAGGCAGTAGAAATACATTCTTGTCTCGGGTATTAAATGTTCTAACACCGGCCTTATTTGGTTCATTCGAATTTTCGTCGAGATACTCAACATACTCAAATTCTGTTACTGTGTTGTCGATGTCACTAACAGACACAATATTTTTTGGTTACATAAAATTTTACTACTGTGGTGCTGTTGCCTTAGATATTAATTTTTGTATAATCTGCTCACCTCGCGGCGATAAAAGCTTTTTTGTTATTGTTATCATTGCACGTTTAGTTTCTGCTGTTGGGGCGATTTCTGATATGACCTGATTGATTGTCGGTTTTTGGCCTTTTACCAGTTTTTCTCCCACCGCAGTTCCAGCGGCAGACGCAACTCCCGTCGTAAAGGCTTTTGATGCGTCAAATGCAATTGGTGAAACTTTACGCGCTATTCCTGGAACATTTTCAATAATTTTAGTAAATATATTTCCAAAAAATCCTCCAACAATTTTTCTTCTATAAACTTTCATTATATCAAGCAGGTTGCATAAAACTACGCTCGTAGGTGTAAATAGTAAGTAACTCGTTATTCAAATCTAGTTGTCGTCCAGATTGATCTGTCAATTGCATATTTATTTGTGTTATTTGATTTTCAACGTTTAGCGGATAATAAATAGCTCGCCGTGGATTAATTTGCATGAGCGAACCTGGTGGAACGTCCGGCGAAAAACTATAGATAGTCTGTCCTTTACTGCCTCGGGCGGAGTAAGATCCTGCGGCAATAGAGCAATTTATTAGTATTGTGTTTACGTCAGTAATATTTACTGGCAGATCACCGTCATACGTTCCTTGAGCATCATAATTTTGATGAGAAAATCCTATTAACGATGCAATACTTGTTGGTGATGTAAAACTAACTGTTATATTTCTTAATGTCATCCTGGAGCGTAATGTATTATAGTTTGGTGTTAACTCAAAATTGTCAGCGTCATCGTTCGCCTTTCTTATAAATTTTTTATTGTTTTATTTAGATCAGTGACATTATAAGCTCCTTGTGGAATTTTAAATGTTTTCCATTGCACTCTAGGTTCTGGAATAGCGAATGTAAATTCATCATTCACCCCAGTTTTTACATTGGCCATCAAATGCCAGCACGTGCAGGAAATTAGTCCTATCTCATACTGTTTTTTTTCGATCCTGTTGTATTGGCGGAATATAATTTACTGAAAAATTTACGCTATCTCCCGCGGATGCACTAGAGTCGAGTAATAATGTTGACATTTATATAAGATCGCCTCGATTAAATTAAATCGAGGTGTAAAATTTCATATTCGTCAGATGTTAGTAAATTTTCCGATTTCAAATGATCAAGTATATCCACAATTTCATTGTCAATTTCAGCGCCAACATTTCCAGTTTCCTTTGACGATATTAATAGCATTAATCTACCAATCATTTCGGCAACTGACGCAAATACTTTGACTCCGGTTCCATTTTTTTTTTTTAAATAACCCTAAGCGAAATTTATCAAAATGTTCAAATATCACTGGAAAATGTCCTCCTAGATTTTTAGGTTTTCTAGTTCGAAAATGTACTACAGTATCTTTAAAAACACCATCAATAACACCATCTCTAGCTATTTCAAACATATTTTGAATATTTTCTCTTGTGGATGAAATATGAAATGTATTAAGAACACTACTGCCATGTTCAATAATCCTATCTAATTTTTCAATCTGATCATCATATTTATCTTGTGCCCAAATTTTAATATCTTTAAAATTGGTATTAGTATTATAATTAATATCAGAAATATTATTTTTTATCATAAAATTATCGTATTCTAGTCTTGTTATTTTTTCATTTTTTTTTTTTAGATATTTATCTACTTCTCCAGTTTCAAGTTTTTGACTTTCTACTTCAGCTACAGGTTTTTTACTTTCTGCTTCAGCTTTAGGTTTTCGATTTTCTTTCACGCGTTTATTATCAATCATGTCAAATTTTCTGTAAAAACCCCACCCCTTACCAAAACCTTTTTCTCTGTTATCAACAGCTGTTTCATAAAAGATTGAGGCGATAATACCATCTTTAATTCTATGAATTAATTTCATCATTTCATCTGTTTCTGTAGCTTCATCTATTTCTGTATTAGCCCTAGCACCATCAGCTATAATTTCTTCAAAGTCATTAAGAAGTTCATTATATTTTTTTGCTGGCCACTTATCTAAATTATCAATATCGCTTATTTCATTTTCTTTTAAAAATTCTTTATTTACATCTTTTGATATTCTTTCGTTTGATGTTTTTCTAAAAAGTTGTCTCTGCTCGTCGACATTTGGAACACTTATTACCGGCCCACCAATATCTTTTTGCTCTTTTTCTATATCACCCAATTTTCTTTCAGTTGGCTCAACTAGTGTTACTTTTGCTAATCTTTTTTCAAATGCAAGTGGATTGCTCAACAGCCGTCTTAGTTCAGCTTGTCTAGCAGCAGGATCACCAATATGTTTTACAAGTTCTCTAGCTAACCTTAATCTTTCCTTATCAGATCTTCTGATAATTTTTGCAGCAGCTGCTTCTTGTTGTTCTTTAACAAGTCCGACCAAACCTTTTTCCTGTATTTTTTTAAGTTCTTCTTCTGGTAACGGTTTAGTTACAGGTTGTTTTCCAAGTAATGCCTCGGTAACTGGTTTGAGAGCTGCAGCTGCTACTTCTGTGGCAACTACTTGTCCACGTCGGGGTTGTTGTACTTTTTGCTTAAACTCTGCTTGAGATTGAGCAAGTTTTTTTTAAATCTTCTATGTGTTTTTATACTTTGCTCGGTTATCCATTTTATATTAAATTACTGCAGATAATTTTCAATACAACATCGAAACATTTTTTTCGGATCACGTGTAAGTTTATCGAATTAGAAAAAGTTATACTTATCTGCCGTTGCCTTATGATACAGTTAGATAAATTTATCTTTTGTTACGTCGACACATTGTCCATTTGCAATATTTCTAACGTCCACGTTGTCCAGTCCTGGAAATAACATGAAATAACCAGTATTTCGCCGAATAAATCTGTCAACGTTATAATAATCTTGAGCGAGATAAACAGAATTACATTTTTTATTACGCGACAGAGAAAAATATGATCTTATTTTGTTCATCTCCGTATTGTTTAGCGGAATATCATCAAAAAGAACTATTTTATGTGCGTCCGAGTCAATTTTACTCACTGGAATAAGTTCTTCTGGTTGTTTGATAATAAAAAAAATCTTCGCCAGCCTCAAGATCATCACGAAGTTTGTTATTATATTCGCTAAGTAGTTCGTATTTATTTTGTTGCGGATTAATGGTATAAATATAAACTCGATCGTAGTTAAAATTATCGCCCAACAGTAAGTTCATAAGCAAATTTGTTTTTCCCGATCCAGTTCTTCCGACAATAAGATAATGACAATCTGGAAGTTCGTTGTTATGTACATGCTTCAGATGTGTGTCTGTGTAAAATTTAATATCGAAGATTTTGCCATCGTTGTTATATAATTTACATATAAAAAATTGTCAGACAATAAATAAATAATGAGCTATTATACAAAATCTGGAACAGCATTAGGAGATTCGCCGGCTGTAACTACAAACGGCAGCATTGATTTATCTGGTTACCTAAAAAAACTGGCGATACTATGACAGGAAACCTGTCTATATCAAATCAACGAGTATTAGGTTTGACCTTACACAAGCTGCTAGTTATGCACAACTTAAATCTGTCGACGACAACAAGTTGTCACTGACAGGAGGAACTTTAAGCGGTAATTTAGATATGTCAGGAAAAAGGTTGTAGACTTGGAAACCGCGTATCCTCCGGCAAATTTGAATCAAACTCAAGTGGTAAGTTATTTACAGTTAAAGTACGTGGATAATAACAAGCTTGATAAAACAGGCGGAACGGTTACAGAGAATATTAATATGTCTGGTAAAAAAATAACAGGTTTAGAAACTTCACATCCGCCAGCAGATTTAACTCAAGCTGTAAGTTATGCGCGACTAAAATCTGTTGAGAACAGTAAGTTAGACAAAGCCGGCGACACAATGACAGGTAATCTGTCCATGTCAAACTCAAAAGTAACTGGATTACCGATAACCTAGCCACCAGAGTCCGACTCGGATGCTATTAGCTATGCCCAGTTAAAAGAAGAACTTGCCCCTTATCTTAGACGATCCGGTGGGGCAATGTCAGGAATATAAATATGACAACAAAAAAAATCACCACGACGTATGTTCCAGTTAACCCTAATGATCTAACAAATAAAGCGTATGTTCAAAGTCTTTCCAGTGGTGTAAAACAAACCAAAAACAATGTTGGGTATATTCCAACACTTTGCAAGGAAAGTGATAACCGAGTTGGGTTTGAGGTACATGCATCATCTTATTATCCTGAAAACTATCCTCGTTACGCTTTCTCTGATAGACACGAGTGGACCACAAACGGAGAAGTTGAAAACTTTTGGATCAAAATTAAATGTCCCACTGCAGTTGCTATTTGGCAATTTCATTTGCGCGGTCGATTAAACCCTAGCGTTGGCCGAATTTATAATTGGCAATTGCAAGGATCAAATGATGATATCAACTGGGCAACATTGTACAGTACAGAAAATACGTAGATCTCAGCAACACAATATTTTACGATTTCAGCAGAACATACTGTTAACAAGTACTTGTATTTTACAGTTTATGTTTTTGCTGCCGAGCATCCGTTTCCAGGACTGACAGCATTTCAAATATATACACTCGATGATCAAATTTAATCTAGTGCTATAAAATAATGTCAGAACCGCCAATTATAACCGTTGCGAGAGAATTTTATGATAATATTTTTAACCCAGAAAAAGATGTTCGGAATGTATCACTAGCGGCGCGTGCGATAAATGCTATGAAAAAGTTTACAATTACAATGATACATTCTCCGTTATCAAATGAAGAAATTCTTTTTATTCTTGTTATGTACATGCGAGGACCACAACTAATAAAGGCAATAGAAAACTTCGATATCATAAACAGATACTGTCATCCTGATGATTGTTTAGAAGAACAAAAACAGGTTGAAATTATGTTAAAAAAAAATACTGCTTGAGCTTGATTTTAAAAATATAGATTTGATCATAAAATCGGACTTAATAAAAGCACGAGCTTATGGTGGAAAAACATTGGAAGAAAGACGAATAAACGAAAAACATAACCGTCTTGACAAGCTAGCAGAATCTAAGATAATAGGTGTGATGTGATGTGATTATGATTTTTAACGTAGCTTTAACAATTTTTCAGTCATATCGCTACGATGTCTGCAGTGTGGCAGTTTACAGTGATGTCTAGCACTGGGGCATCATGCCGCAGACATGTAGCATGATGTCCCACCCAGTCACATTATCCTGACACCAGGCCGACCAGTCCTAACACTAACCTCTTAATGCTGAGCGCCAAGCGAGGCAGCTGTTAGTACCATTTTTGTAAGTCTTGGTATGACTCGACCGGGGATCGAACCCACGACCTCCCGCATCCGAGGCGGACGCTCTAACCACTAGGCCACCGGAGCGGTTTAAGATAATAGGTGTAAAAAGAAACAGAGATTTATATAATAGTTTTTTTAAAACGAGGTATTTTTAAAGTATCTCGGCATGTACTACCACGATAAGGAAACCCTAGTTAAAATCGTTAGCATGGCATCGGATACGGAATTAATTATTAAAGCGTACACAAATGCAATTCTGCCATTGATACGTAAAAAAACAGAATTTGATCCGATTACTGTTAATAAATCTCTAAAAATAATCAAAGATTTTGACAGTGAAATTAATTATCTCAGTGATGATGAGCGAGAAAAGGTTTTTGGAGAATTCGAAACAATAGGTTTTAAAATAAAACCTGATACTTATCACGATATAAGTGAAGCAGACGATGTTACACTTCCATCACTCCAACGCTCTAGACAATTATCATTACGAAATTATTACGATGAGGTAGAGAAAATATTCACAAAAACATACGAAAAATTATTGTTTATACTAATGGTCGCAGTTACTCCTATCACACGTGAACGAAACTCGCTCCGAAAATTAATGCTAAAAAATTTCATAGTCGCGTACGCAATTAGTAGACAACGTCTTGTTCTCAAAACTTTCACATTAGATCAAGTAAGTTTGGTATAAGGGTATATTGATGAAACAGAAAGCGATTACAGTAATTTGGTGAATGAAACAGATTTGTACGAACGCGAATTAGAAGACACGTTTGATTCCTATAGTTGGTTAAAGAAAAATGAGGTACTAACAGACGAACGATATAAGGACACTTCGTCAGATGTTTATGACAAGTACAGAGATTTTATAGCTGATCCTAACAATAATAAATTCCACGAGTTTCTTGATTCAATTGCTGGTACTAGAACTTTTACTATTGTGTAAAAAATAGTATAATAAAAAAACAGATCGTCAATTTCAATCATATTTCAGAAGAAATTGCAAAACAGGATGTTGATGCGTTAATGCAATATTACAAATTTTATCATAAAAACCTTTGGTGCGTAAAACAATGTTACAAGTATTGCAGTAAAATACTTCTAGTAATATCATATTTGCCATTGCTGATGACCAGCTCTGGTATAATCTCAAGTGGAGCATCATTAAATCCGTTTTTGCCAATAATATCAGGTGTTGGGGTTTCTCTTTCAACTGCATGCAAGAAAATTGAGCCCCGACTTGAGACTAAAAAAAATGCTTGTTAAATGGCGAGTATCACATAAAAAATTACTTCCTCAGATACGATCTTATCTGCGAGGTGTAAAATATGATATGGACGACTTAATACGCGAATTTCTTATTATTGACAGTATGTTAACAGATATCTTACCAATGAGGGTTAGCAGGTACGAGAACAATTATGATAAAATATACGGTAATGCCTCTCAACATTAAGTCTCACTTACCTTCTTTACTCCAGTGCACCCGTAAAAAGACCCGAGTGAAAATTCTGACTGCCTTTTATAGTGCCGCGAAACTCTCCTAGAATGTTCTCTATAATTTCTGCTGTGTCATTCTCCAGAAAATTCACAGGGATTCTCTATAATTTCTGCTATGTCATTCTGCTATAATTTCTGCTATGTCATTCTCCAGAAATTTCCAGAGGTTCTCATTTGTGTGTAAAGTTTTCCGGACGCGGCACAAGTATTGTATATGTAGTTCAGGGACTAGCAATGTATAAGGGGGAGTCTAAAATCTAGACTTCCTATATGTACAGAATGACTAACATGTACCTTTCCTGCGCTATAAAATGTCAACATAGAAACGTTTTTAGAGGGAAAGGAGGCCTAAAATCTAGAAAGTCAACATAGAAACGTTTTTAGAGGGAAAGGAGGCTTAAATTCTAGAAACCTGGTTTTCCTATACTGGAGGTCTTCCCGTAGCCTGTACATACTGACTATTTCGTTACCTTAATGTCAACACAGAGGGAAAGGGGGAAGAGGGGAGGGAGAGAGAGGGGAAGGGGGTTTAAAATATAGACTTCCCATATTTAGTACCTTTCCTGCGCTATAAAATGTCAACATAGAAACGTTTTTAGAGGGAAAGGGGATCTAAAATCTAGAAAGTCAACATAGAAATGTTTTTATGGGGGAAGGGGGCCTAAAATCAAGAAAAAAAATCTAGAAACACCATTTTCCTTTACTACTGTCGCAATAAAATTATGAAGACATGATATTTCTTAAATCATAAAATCATGTACATCATAGCAACAAGCAAAGTATTTCTATCATGTGCTTGATGGCAAACGCTATTTAGTTGATAATGTCATCACACTTCGTTACGAATATTTACCAGCATTAATGCAAAATGACTAGTTTCTATCTGCAGAGAATTAGATGCATTTCAAAATAATATGAGATCACATTATATGGTTCTTACAGTGTGTACAATTCAAGTTTAATATCATTAACACCTGAAAATAAAAGAGAGGCCTAAAGAGTGAAAAAGGCTGATGAAAAGTGCAGTAAAATACGTAGGCAGATAATTACAACTGTGAGTGGATATAGTATAAAATGATTCCCCACCAGAACCCCTCCAAATCCGTCTTGCCAGGTCGATCTTTCAAGACGCCTGAGTAGTCTTGGAGTATCGACTCCACCTTCATACGTCGCTCTGCGTCGTCAGGGACAACGTCGACGTAGGTTTCCTCTCTCATCAAAGGACAACTAGGAAGTACTTCCGCCTCTCCTCCGTTGTCGTCGAGTTCTTCAGTCACAACTGTAGCAACTACGAACTCTGTGGGTGTTTCTCTTTCGCGATAAGGCTTCATTAAGTTGTCGTTGTACAGTTTCTCTTTGTCTCCTACCCGGATACGGTAATTCTGTCCATCATTTTCTTCGTTACAACGAACGGTCCGCTCCAAGAAACTTGAAGTTTATTGTGCTTTAACGGCAACAACAGCAATATTTTGTCACCCACCTTTAACTGTCGTTCCTTCGTCTTTCTATTGTAATACTTGGCTTGACTGCCACATATGTCTTTGAGATTTCTTCTGGGCCAAGTTACAAACTTCCTCCAGCTAAATGTAGAGATCAACAACATACTGATATGTTCTACGTACTTCCTTGGATGCCTGCTCATCCGTCCATAACCGTTTCAATACAGCCATGGGTCCCCTTACTGTCATCCCGTAAACTTCTTCAAAAGCTCTTTCTATGAAGCCGAATCTGGCTGTCTCTCTGTCTGTCTGTCTCTGGTTCCGGGTCTCTCAAATTCTTCCAGACTCCCGTCCCTTGGACGATTTAACAAGAATACTTTTTATTTCCAGGAGCTAAATTCTGGCTTCCCACAGAAACGTAGACTGACTAATTTCGTGAGGGAGATTGAATTTCGTCCGGGAAACACACCCCCTCGTTTAGCTTAGCCAGTCAGGATAAACTTCCTCTCACCGCCAAAATTTTAACACCTCCATCGATGCCATAATAATTCCCTCTAGTCCGCCTTTATGAATAACCATTCTGGAAAATATCATTTTATGACACCTATTTCAAATGGCCCAAGATTTATCAGACTTTGTCTCTGGCTTGTCTCAACTTTGTCAATTTCATCTATTTGACCTTACGTTAACATCGTTCTCTTCAATATTTCTAACCGTTATCCTAGCGGGTCCTAATTAATATCCAAATCACGCTCCCAAACAGAGCATATTCCATCCTTCGCAGACATCAGTTTATTGCGAGCATAGCCATACGACAAAGTTAATTGTTCATGCCACGCTGGCCACAAACAAATGTGCTGCGAGTGCACCTATAAACATTTGTACCGTTACAACAACTACAATACTAACAATCTGATAATTGAAAATGATTCTGTTGTTTGTTTTGTATAACAAAAATAAATAAATAAGTTTGTATTCTACATCCATTTAACGAGCATAGTTTTTAAACGAATGGGGCAAGGATATGTATTTTACCGAACTTTGATATACCATTTTTAGCCTGTTTCTTTCGACTACGAGATGACAAATTTAATTTTACCTATATGTTGTCTGAGGTAAACAAGGACAATTCAATTTTTAGTAATTTATTGCCTGATAAAATTACTGCATGATAATTGTAGAAAAATGTCATTTCGCTAAATGTGCAAGCCTTGCAGTTCTGTAACAACGTCATGTTATAAGGAATTTGTGAAAGAAAGATCCTTGAACCAAAGGCACTACGAAAATTTCAACGAGCCCTTTATGATACGGAATATTAATATTCCATTTCCCAAGGGGTTAACCAACCCATTTTTTTTTCTAAAACAATATGTCACTGTTTTTCTTTCCTGAAGTAAAACAACAACAAAAATCCCCCCCCCCTTTGTTGGTCAGAAACCCCCTGTTTTTTCTACTTGCGAAACACGTTACAAATTTAACAATTTACTAAATGCGCAAAGTAGCGTAGGAAGAGCCATACTAAATGTATAACGAAGTGGTTTCTAAGTGCTCTATTTAATACACAGAAATTCGATGGCAATTTACACTGCAATCTTCTTTCAAAATTATGCCTAATATTGACATGTAGGATAATAAGCAAAATATTTAGAGCATAAATGCAAATTATCAAAATCTCTTCTGAAATCTCTTTGCCAGGTCAGAAAACTGAAAATATAATGTTATTTCTGCCAAATATACAGGAATAGTTAACAGTGAACAGTTCCTTTAGCATATTTTCTGTGGTAGTCAAATCTTCAAATTTTAAATTCTTGTCAGTAAGAGACTATACGGTTAAATCTACCAGTTACTGACTGACAGAGGACGTTTATGATATAATTTCACAGATACATATATGATATCGGGTATGAAACAAAAAAGTGCTTAACTTGTTCCTAATTGATGCCAAGAATTAAATGAAGGAAGCTTATCTTGGGATCATGAATATTCTATGTTGTAACATGACAAATATCAGGTAAAACTGAGGTTCCACAGGGAAACCAGTATTCTGAACTCAGATCCAAGTAAACATGTTTACAAATATTACCTTAAGGTTTAGACTACACTAATAGACAAAAAGTTAGGCATGTAATATGTTGTTTACAAAATGACCCTTACAATTTACAATCATGGACAAAAATGAAATGTACAATATAGATATAAATAACACTATTTCACATCCTCCCTTATAGCTGGTACCACCTCTGAGTGTTTTCTGACGTAGGCGTGGGTTTAACTTTACTGATTATCAAAATCAGCTGATTAAAGAACGACAATTTAATGTTGAACGTGGGTGGGGCGGAGGTGGTGAACAAGTTATTTGGGGGCCCGACATATTCCAGGCCCCGCCCCCAAAGAGTGAAATGATCTGTACTTTATGAAGCTGATAATGGAAACCTTGGTCGCCGATCAAAAATAATTTTATGCGACTAATAACCGCAAATAATGTTTACTGATTGGCTCATGACAGTTAATACTATACAATCCAATCTGTTAGCACAGTTTTGGACACTTTATGAGAGCAGTAATTCTACTAAGCCTCTATGTACATGACCCAAAGAATGGTCTACAAAACACGCCCACATTTGTAAATTCCGTATCCCTCTATACGAGAACATTTTTGGCCAACTCTTATTTTAAACGCAAAACCATATCTTTTGATCATATTCTACATTAGTAATTTATATGAAAACCATAGCAAGCATTACTTACATGTCTGCATAAGTAGATCTATCTCTGTTTATGATGAGATATCTCACGTTTTAATAGCGATATGCACATTGCGTCTTAAATAGAGACATCTTGTAATATTTGACCGGTTACTGGGACATGAAATGTCAACGAAAGACAGATTGTTCATTCATTTTGTCGAATTATTACTGTTGGACTGTAGTGTCCTTTTGCTTTGCTTTTATGGCATGTTTACTCGTCTTTCGTCTTTCTCTACTGCATGTATCTAATATCTTGTCAGTTTCGTTTTGCAGCATTCAAGTACTATGCAGTGGACTCGAAGCCCAATTTCAACCAGTCTTAAGATTTCATTCAACCTGATTTTAGTGGACTTTTTTCCACGAAGGTACCTAAAAGTCTAGTCTCTTTAATCCTATATAAATCTTCTCTTACTGCAGTGTAGATGAACCAAACAGTCAGTTATAGCTTTGACATTCTTTTAATGAATTATTTCCACTTAATACGATCAGGTTATACTGTGGTAACAACGTTTGTATGGAGAGGAAATGTTTAGATCTTCCTGTGTATGTGTAAATAGTGACTATGACATGGCACTCTCTCAACGTATATTGTACTTAGGATTTTATCATCCTGTCGTTCAAAAGAGTAGTCATGCCAGCATATATGTATTTTATTCGTACTAGAAACTCCGAGGACTGTATTTCATTTTGATTAAGCCTTGCGTTGTACTTCAACCAGACACTTGTAACATTCGAACTGAGGTCAACCTCCATTTGATTTACACAGAGAAAAGTTGACAAATATTTCCAGTAAAGATAACATTTTTTTTTTTTTTTTTTTTTTTTTTTACATAAGATAAAGAGATTAGTTTCTGACTGAAGTCATCTCTATGATATAACAAATGGACATACTGAAACATGACTTTTAAGGTTTTAAAGACGTACTGTCTACACAGCTGACCTTTCGAAAAGCAAGATACAGACAGTAGAAAAATATGTCAAGTGAAATGTTAATCAGCAGCAGGGAGGGTGAACAGACCACTTGTCTGAATCGTCATTTGTCTAAAACATAAGGTTCCTACGAAGGCTTAAAAAACAATGTCAATAACTCTAAACCGAACCTTCTAACCGAGACCATTTCTGTATTGTTGAAAACGGATAATAAATCGTTTGGGTTAGCTCATTTTTGTTATTCCATCGTTGACGTATTTTTTTTCTTCAAATTTTTATACGACTCGTTTACTCGACGGGTCACTCAATATTGGTTGTTCACCCTCCCTGCTGCTGTAATTAACCAAAGATTTTATCCAGACCTATACGATATCTGGATCTTGGGTCATGTAGATTTATTGTTATAAATCCGAACGGAACAGCTTGTGCTTTTGAAAAGAAGTTTTTAAACTTGATCATATCCATATCCCCTGAACACCAAGTATAATAAATATTTTGTAAGGTATAATTATCTACTCCATTAAATACAACCAGAATATTACAATTATCTCTGATCACCTTTGGTATTTGTGTATATCGCTGAGTAACATAAATAATGTCGGTATTTTTATGTCTACCTCGAGAAAATATTCTAGCTGGATTTGATTGTTTGTCCAGCATCACATCATCGTACACCACTAAATTATTAATAAATCCATTTAGGTCATCTACAGATGGGGCTTCATCAATATCGGTAATAAATTCAACAACATCATTACCGTTTTCGTCCAATAATTTTGCATTTTCATTAAAATCTTTAAGTACTTCGCAACACCTCTGATCATCTACAGATGGTGCTACCAAATATAGTTTATCCCACTTCAGCCATCTCATTATTAGATTAAGCAATAATTGTGTTTTGCCTGATCCAGATGGGCCTATTATAATCATTCTGATAGAATTCGGTAACGCTGGATGATGCTTTACTGGTTCCTGTTTTTGTGTCGCAGAAAAGTCAATTATATCCATATAATAAATAACATGGATTTATATTGCGTTCGATGTAGAGTACCTACACCTACTGCCGAATTAACAACAATAACAACGAAGAATAAAAGACGTGCAATTACAGGCAAGTGTGTGAAATGTGGTACAAAAAAATATAAATTTATTTCATCAAAGACAGGTGGAGATATCGCCGCTTCATTAGGGAAAATTACCAGGAACTCCATGGGCTAAATACCCCGGTGAGAAACATCTTCCTGGATATAATTATTGTGGTCCTGGAACTCGACTTGATATCCGACTTGATGATCAAGATCAACCAAGACCAGGAGAGTATCCAATAAATAAGATTGATCAAGCGTGTCATGTTCATGACGTTGCGTATAAAAGTAAAGATTTACAACAACGGCATCTCGCAGATGTAAAATTGATACATGCGTTAAATTCTATACCTAATAAATCTGTCAGAGAAAAACTCGCTAGTTTTCTAGTAAAAACTGCCATGAAAGGTAAAATAATGTTAGGGGCTGGTAATTAATTATATAACTATTATAATGGAGTCTGTTTATTATAGACCAAGAGGATATTGGAGAAGCAGAGCAGCGATTAGTAAACTTGCTGAAGCAGCAAAAGTCTCACGTTCTGTTGCTGCAGCGTGGTTAGCACGACAGGCAATATAGCAAATTTATCTACCACCACTTAAAAAAATTCAGTACGCACATTTTGATGTCAGCACCCCTAATGAAGTTCATCAAGCATATATTTTATTTTTACCACACGATACTATTAAAACACGTAGACGTCAATCACGCACATACAAATACGCATTAACTGTCGTTGACGTTGCAAGTAGATATAAAGAAGCTGAACCATTATCAATAAAGACAGCATCTGAAGTTGCATCTGCGTTTGAGTGAATTTATCAACGTGGTGGTCTACGATGGCCACAATTATTACAAGTTGATCCTGGCAAAGAATTTCTTGGTGCAGTATTATCGTTGATGAAGAAACATAACGTTAAAATCAGACGAGGACATACTGAAATTCATCGTGATCAGGCAATCGTTGAACGATTTAATAGAACACTTGCTGAGCGGTTATTTGGATATCAATAAGCGAAGGAAATATCTACTGACTTTAAATCCGGGGAGAGATCTCGTGAATGGGTTGCAAGGTTACCAAGTGTGATAGCTGCATTGAATGATGAAATTACTCGTTCAACTTCCATGAAACCTTCTAATGCGATCACAAAAAAAATATATACCAATACAACGACGTGAATCTTTCTCTCAACCAGTATTAGGTAATGTAACTGTAAGATATTTATACGAACCTGGTGAACTTGAAGGTGGTAAAAAAAGAGCAACTGATCCTATCTGGAGTGTGACTACACATACAATTTCTAGCTTGGTAAGATCCACTGGTAGACCTCCAATCTACAGACTAGATTCAACTGCTCCTCAACGTGGATTTGTGCGTGAACAATTACAGGTAATTCCTAAAGACACACAATTACCACCACCTTCACTTATGTAAATTAGCACCACTACGTCGATTACATTCAAGACAGGTCAGCATCACATTATCACGTGTATGACCAAGATCACTATTAATTCTGTCTACGGTAAATTGTCTTGGATTATTATTCGAATATTGCCATAACATTACTGCGTTACAGCTTGTACAATTATTATTCTGTCGTTGTTTTAGTGTTATAATAAATTCAGTATCAATATCAAAGTCACGCTTATTTTTTTTGTCACATTGCTTATAACCAGATAGTTTTTTTCTTATTACGTCATTGCTATCAGTCTGATCATTATTTTCTGTAAAATTCATAATAACCCTATGTAGTTGATATATTCTTCTGACTCGAGATACTGCGAGATAGACTAAATTTGACCATTCGATCCGACCATCGACAATCCAGATATTTGTATCAGAAATAGTTAATCCCTGTGACGAATGAATCGTTATAGCGTATCCTAACGTCCACGGAGATTTATCCATACTCAGCGAATTCTCAACAACATCAACAGCAACCAAAACAATATCATTCAAGACAAGGTTTTGTATTCCACCACCAGGAATTTCAACTTCAATATTTTGTCGTCGAGTATCTGTTGGGCGATAACATAATGGTACAGGTAGATCTGAAAACTTTTCTTTATGTAACGTAAATAATTTCTCCTGCAGTTTATCACGAACTATTTTTCTACTTGCAACTATCAAATCAGCAGGTCTCCATAAACTCAAAAAATCATTCATAGTAGTTTCTGGAATTACTTTACGCATTATCTCACATTGTATTTTATCTGGCTGTAGTCTGATTAACCTTTTAAGTTCTTTCAGCGGTTCATCATGAAGAGTAATTACAACTACTTTCGTTTATCACTGGAAAATGTATGCATATATAATACAGACTTACTCGGGTTCAGGGGCGTACCTAAAGTATTTGGCACCAGGGGAATATCCTTCCATTGGCACCCCCCACAAATAGTTTTACAACGTAAAAACACAGAAAATATATTATGCTTGCAAGTAGATTTTTAAACAGCGCAGTGCTGTCATAAGCAAATTGGAAATAACTTTTTCATTTGGTTTAAAACTTGTACTGGTATTTCAACTCTCCCCCACTGCTTGGGTTGATACCCGCTGAAACTTTGATTGGTGGTATGTAATTTACACTTGAAGCTTTGTGTCGTTAAATCATCATAAACTTGCAAGAATGATCATAATCAAACTTTCCAGTTAAGAGGTGACAATGAATTTTCTTAGTTGCACAGGAATCCACTGATAATACGTGCAGATAGCATCATAAAGCGATATGTTTTATTGAAAAGAAAATTTTAAACTGTTTTTAGATTAATTAATATCAAGAATCACTAAAATGGAGTTTAGTGCTGAAGTTCAAGATAATGTGATTACGAAATTCTATATTCAGCAAGGCTAGTAATTTGTGTCACAAATGATCGAGAGCACCCTGCATACAAAAGTTTTATGTAATGCGGGTGCATCGTGTAATCTGT
This sequence comes from Megalonaias nervosa, assembly GCA_016617855.1. Taxonomy (NCBI): domain Eukaryota; kingdom Metazoa; phylum Mollusca; class Bivalvia; order Unionida; family Unionidae; genus Megalonaias; species Megalonaias nervosa. The sequence goes on from JAECUM010044086.1 coordinate 20,392, forward strand.
CTTTAATGACAACCCAGTCAGGTAAGAGATGTTTTTGCGATGAAACAAGCATGCATATATTGACAGAAAAATACAATAATTTCACCGTTTATCTGCAAATAGAAAGAAACGCATATATTGTCTTTTTTGTTTAATCTGTATTTATTTGCAGAATCTAGAATGCGGAAAATACTTTCAAATTTGCACTACAAAATCTGTAAATTTGCGATGGACAAATTCTAAACCGGAGCCTATATTAATGAAGTTTTACATGTTGGCTAGAAAACGAGGCATGTATTTTAGCACTGTAAACTATGTCTTTAATTTGTTTTCAAAAGACGCATG
>JAECUM010044089.1:0-12970 GCA_016617855.1 Megalonaias nervosa
ATATTTGAAATACCATACCTCACAATAATAGTTCAATATTAGCTATATTAATTTATCATGAACACCACACACCTCACAACAATAATTCAATATTAGCTATATTAATTTATCATGAACACCATACCTCACAACAATAGTTCAATATTAGCTATATTAATTTATCATAAAGACTCATTACATGTCTAGACCTCAAAGTAGTAAATTTAGTAGTATATCTCTGTAATAAGAACTTAGTTTTGCCAAATGGAAGAACAATGCCAAGGTATTAATACATACATACATACATACATACATACATACATACATACATACATACATACACTAGAGCTGGATACCGATAAAATTTTGTACCACGGTATACAGAGATATTTCTAAACGTACTGCTATACATACCATGGGATACTACAAGTATTTTATGGAACAACACTTCGGTGTTCTTTGTCATGGGCGAGACACTTGTTTAATTTCCGTCTGTCGACAGCTGGAAAAATATCTTGTTCTGATTTATAGCAAAATAGCATGATATTATAAAATGATATTTTTTGTGAAAAATATTAATTGTCTCGAGAAAAAAGAAGCGAAAATATTTCAGGTCAAAAGAAAATCACAGCCACCTCATCCCCCGAAAATTAAATGACCAGTACCTTATAGTAGATGACTTCGCTATGTGTATGTTAATTGTTGTATAAGTCATAATTTTAAAGCTGTCACTTAAGCGGGATCATTAAGCTTACATAATAGATGATACAGTGAAAGACAACTTGCTGACATTATAGAGTCTATTGGGAAAAAATAGGAAGTGTTGATACTGATGCCTACAATTTTCTAGCTGCACTGTTGATCTACTGTGCAGGGAAAGTTTGAGCGGGATGCCAACACCATAGTAATATATTTTTCAGAGAGGGCCAGTAAACATAAGACACACTTACTCAACAAACGAGAAAATATTTCGTAGACTTTAGGAATTACGTAAAGTTAAGACAGAAAAGAAGCACGCTTCTAAAACTCGTACGATGATTCGCAGTCTTACAAAGGAATACATATACTTAGCACATTCACATACGCTAGTAAATAACTAAGACTTGACCTGTCTGTTTTGTTTTTGTTTTGCTTTGTTTATAACCCCCAATTCTGCCGGAAGTTGGATTTGTCCCAAATATGCCTTTTAACATTCCATTCGGACACCGCGTTTGCACACGACATCTGTTAAACATGTGATTACTGGAGCATAACTATAATTATATTTATAATGTTCACCATTAATCTGTGACAGGTACTACCTTTTTCTACAAGAAAGCACGCTGCTAACATCCTTAAAGTCGTAACAAGATTTCTATACATTCATTTCTGATGATAATGTGGTATATATCTGTGGGAATAGAATATCACGGTAAACCGGTAATGCGGCGTACCTCTGACATTCATATACGTGTGGTTAATGAGAAAACCAAGATAAGTAAAAATGGGACATTCTTCGGTTAGAGAGAGAGGTTTCACCTGATCCAGTATTTAGTACGTGGTGCTGCACCCGATGTAGGCCATGCACTTGTAAAAATCACAGAAGAGCTGGAACTACTAAACCCATTAGGAATCGTAAGGTTAACCACAAGGCTTGCCTTAAGTTTATAAGTTATTCGCAGAGATCTTGAATAAGGCAATTAGACATCAGATGTAGCAGGTTCTCAGAGTATGATACTTTCTTAGTGACTGAAATATTCTGTGAATTTAATTTAGACAGTTAGCCAATTACAAATAGTAATCATTGCCTAATCGTCAGGATGCAGGCTGCATCAAGGTAAAGTCTTGTTGGCCCAACAGATAGTCGGACATGATCATCATCTGCATATATTTGTTCACATGCTATACTACACCCAATCCAAAGGAATAACTTGGGTAACGGACCTCTTCACGTTACAGATAGAATGGCAAACCGAGAGACACATGGATGAGTAAACGGAGAGACAGGTACATGGAAGTGTCTGTAGGTATATTTGTGCATATCATTCAAAGGGAGATGCAGAGAAAGCAACTAAGAAAAGAAGAACCTTATTTCAAGCAGGCGTCGACCAAAACAAAAACGGTGCTATTAATTCAGGTTCACATACATACATACATACATACATACATACATACATACATACATACATACATACATATATACATACATGCATACAACGTTTTAATAGCCAAATACATTGTTTAAAGATAGATATTCATTGCCATCTTGCATGACTTTAGCCATTGCTCTGTGTGGTCACCGGAAAACCTAATCGGAGTTGGAATTGTTGGGTGGATGAATACACGGATCGTAAGATACTTTGATGCCAGTAATTGAAATGACCTTCAGACAAGATCTAAAACTTTGCGAACCAAAAACAACTACAATTATTTTGAAAAATATCAGACAAATACTGCCATTTAATAGACAATAAAAAATCAGATATTTACCAAATACATGCATACATACATACATACATGCATACATACATACATACATACATACATACATTCCCATGCGTGCAAACATTCATTCGCAATTTCATAAGTAGATCCATCCATTTTCTAATATACCCGTGTGATTAATGTTTCATTAGAACATTATTATCATAGCGTCTTGACTTCCACCCAAATTATTTTTAAAAACTTATTCTTGCTGATTGTGACAGGATAAATGTGAATGTGATTTTCTTCGAGTTAACATGTCTTATGTTGGGATTATTTTATGATTAACGAGTCACACTATATTAAATCAGGAAATAAACGTTCAAATAAAAATTGACGTTTAAAATTAAATGTTTTGTTGGTAGATCCTATGCATAAATGGACATGTCACCAAATTCTTTCTCGTTCAGGATAGTATTACTTGTCCACAAAGTAGCGAAGTTTCCTCATATGAGCTCCATTACTGATAACGAAATGATCCCTGCTGTAATTGAAGGAAATTCCTCTCGGATGAGGAACACTGGAGGTAATGACCTGGAGTGTAACGTCATCTAGTGATAGTTTGTGAATATTGTTAGAGCTATGTCCTACAGCATATATATTCCTATCCTGTCCACTGCTACGCCTATTGGATACTTCAGGTCATTGGACAGGTAGACAATTAAGTACCGTTTTCCATCTGTTGTACCAAAACAATACACTGCATGGCTGCCACTGACAGATATGTAGACGCGTGAGTTGGACATATCAAGAGCAGCATAAGCATGAAATGTCAATTGACAATCAAATTCACGGTGGATCTTGATAATCCCATTCCTAGTGATAACACTCCAGTGGCATCTGATACTACCCAATCTAGCGCCACAGTGACCTGATACAACGATCTCCTCCCTGCTGACTGCATCATCACCATAACATATATAATAGGTTGTTAAAATTCCTGTGTCTCTGATGGAGTGGTCCCTAATTGACAAAAACTGGACAGTTTTATTACTAGACATTGCTATGGCAACTTCATTGTCTCCTATCAGACACATGCTATAAGGATTTCCAGGCAATGTGTGTCTTGTGATGAAGTTATATGATGAATCGCACAGACAGCATATCCTGTTTTTGTTGGCTGTCAGAAGTGTGCATTTGTTAGGTAACTGGACGATGCCTACGTAATATGGGTCATTTTCACTAGGACAGTGAATGTCAATAACTCTAGAGAGCTCCACAATTTTTTTTTTCTGAAGAGGTATCATAAGACTTGTGCATTGCAAATCATTAGTTTCCTCTTGACATACTATTTTCACCAGACCTACTGCATCTTTAGAAAGTACCGCATTCATTTTGCTATCGAGTTAAAGTTTCATTGTTATGTTATCGACTCTTTCAAACTTCTCTCGAATCTGATCCCTGTAACATTGTACCTGCTTCATCGTTTTGCAAGTCACCAGCAACGTTTGTGTATCCGACCCAAACTGGTCAACCGTCTCTAAAAGCGCTTGAGAGTTTCTGATGGTACTTATGAGGGACTGACATTGGTGGTTCTATTCCTGACTTTTGATCAACCACTCCTTGTAAATTCGATTTCCTTCAAGCTTCACCATCTTCTCAATATCATCGAGCACTGCATTCAGTTTCTTCCGGATGTCTCCAATTTCTAAAGAAATACCGTTATCATGTGATTCCATAATACCTATGTTTTTTCATTCATTTCCATAAATTCCTGAAGATGGCCTTCAAATTTCCCCATTTGTTCCTTTATTTTATCTGCGTTCATCTCCTTCAATAGACCTGGAAGAATCTGTTTCAATTCAAGCACATTCTGACATGCTTTGTGATGAAAAAAAGAAAATGTCCCACAACAGGCAGTCTCGTGAGTCCTACTATAAAACTTGATATCTTCATTATCATGTTCAGGGCATCCGAATCCTTCCCCAAATCGTATTTGGTTTTCAGGATTATTTTCCAAATCTTCTTTGGTACTAATTTGATGACTTTTACTCATCTTCATCTTTTGATGGTATACGGTACAGTTATTCCACATGAACTCTTCACATACGACACAGAATTCTTTAGCAAAGTCTGATGAACTCGAATATACTTCACAGGACCGTTCTACTTTCGATTTTCCTACTAGCTGAAATGGACTGTTAGAGAATAAAGAAGCCCATTCTTCAACAGGTTTTTCTTTATTTGCCGGCTTAGTTACTGCTCTACATACAGGACACACAAATTCCTCAAATGTTTTATCGGTACTGCTAGCCTTTCTTGTTATGTAATCCTGGAGGCATCGTTCACAAAAGGAATGTAAGCACGGCAACTGACGGAGCGAGGTGAACCCGTCCAGACATATCGAGCACCCATGTCCGTCTTTGAAGGTAAAATCAGTGATTGCGGTATCGATTTCAATAATGACGTAAAAATGTGGTTTTGAAGATAATAAATTACAACTGAGTAGTTTGCAAAGCACTGTTAAAATAATTTGTCTTAGAGGTTCACCTTAACAGTCTCTGAATGTGGCATAATTATTACGTTTAGATATCTTCCGGTTTGATCTGAATGAAGTGTTTGAACCAAAGTTTAGGATGAAAACAAGACACAAACCTTGTACTGGTTTTCTATATGTCTAGCGACTTAATCGGAAACAGGCACATGATAGCATTCGGCACACACCTTTACCACATCTGCTGAGTGAATATTTCGTCTGTGTTCTCCTTTGTCACGTTATTATTTCGTTCCCTTATTACAGCATTAAGGGGGCAGGGGCCAGTTATTATGCACAAATTTAATGTCGCATGCACCAGCCTAATATAAAAATTCATTAAAAAAATAATACATGAGTGAGGTCAAAAAGGTCCATATTTTTGGATAGGTATTATGTAGCACAACATAATCATATCACATAACTGACCTGACAAGTCTACTGAAGTTCTTAGAGTAAAATGTTTATGCACCCCAAACCCTATTTTATACATGCATTTTTCACATCCGAAGGCCATTTTTGACATCATGTGGTGCTCACAGTGCAAACACAAGCCCTTTCCCTGGCTGATAATTTTGAAAAACATTGTCTACTAAATAGCCTGATGCAATTCAGAATAGTTGTCATCCAAGCCGTTTTTGAGATATTCTACTTGCCTTGAACCCACGTGTCTACTGCTATGGGTGGCTAGCTCTACTTCCTCGCCGACTATTGGTATTTCAATGGCTACATACTGTGCAGTGACTATGGGAGGTGGACATGCCTCACATCAATTTCAAGAACAACACAAGCCGGAAACACCTAGTTCACAAATATATCCATCTCTTTAATTATTACACAATAATAGCTCAAAAACTCACACCGTACCCTTAACTTAAAAAATTTGCCAGGGGCCAATTTACGAAACTGGACCCTGCCACCTAAATCAAGAATTATGATTCAGGACCTAATGTTCCGATCAGTTATACTTTAAAAAATAACTTCTCTATTGCCTGAGTCCTGTTGACAGGCATCAACCCCAAGATCGAGTCTCTGTCTCTGTGTCTGTCTCTCTCTCAGTAGTAATGGGGGATACATTAGGGACAATGGAAATCGCAGTCGAAAAGGTCATGCGAACGATTAGGGACAAGGGGAATTTAACATGGGGAATATTGGGACTATATAGGGACAAAAATATTGGGACTGTATAGGGACAATAGGAATGGAACAGGTAGGGTGACGTCACGGTACTCGACATTGGCAACAATGTTGCAAGGGGCTGACCTCAATCGGGCCAAACAGCAAACAGTGACAGCGGGGGAAAAAACTATAACGTTATGACCCGCCCGCCAAGCGGGTAAGTTCAGCTAGTTCAGCGGTGAAACTATACGAATAATAATAAAGCTTGGCGGGGCAGGACATAGAACTGGATAGAACGCTTGGGGGGCGGGACTGGCTGGACATAGACATAGGACACATACATAGATTTATCTATCGCACATAAAATATAAAATCGACTAAAAATGTTTTAGGCAAGAGAGAATAGATATCTTTTCGAGACATATGAGTAGCTCTGAAAAGGGCATTTGAGTTTCTTCTTCTTTTTCTTCTATTTTCTCTCCTGCCTTCTACTTCTTCACCATCTTCTCAATGTTGTCATTGCCGTTGTCTTCTTCTTTATCTTCCCATCCTTTTCCTCCTTCTCCATTTCCTGCTTGTCCTCTTTTTTATCTTCTCATTTTCTTCCTCTTTTTCAATTTTCTCGTTCCATTTTCTTATCTGATCTTTTTTTTCCTGGTCTTCCTTCTCCTAATTTTCTTCTTTAATTAGCTCCCTTAACATTTCCTTACACTTTCTCAAATTATTAATTTCCATCTTAACTCGATAGGGACTATAATAGTAATTCAGTTTCACCAGCATCTCTTCCATCATCCCCAAATTATCCACAACATCCTGCAACTTTTCATTTTGTCCATGATATTGCTTGTCATTGCTTATTATTCAATGTTGAATGGTACGAACGACGAATGCTATGCTTTATATACTTCAAGCACGGACGTGAAGGAAAACATCCCTTACACTAACTTCACATATTATATACTATCAACACAGAAGGGAAGAAAAAAAAAATATCTACTATCAACACAGAAGGGAAGAAAATAACCCCAATATATACTATCCACATAGTGTAGGGACTAGTTTTTTTTTTTTTTTTTTTTTTAAGATATAAAACAAACAAACGTACGCTAATGCATACAAACACAAACACATACAAGCAAACACACAAACAACCGTACGCGAATGCATACAAATACAAACACACACACATACAAACATCAGTAACGGATTTAGTGTTTATAGTCACACTACTCCACACTCACACAAATTGGCAACTTGAATAGTCTCTTTTCTAAAGATAAGGTTGCCCTGAGAAGGGCTTTTTCAAACTCCAAATGCAGCCAGTTAATGATGGCATCTTCCAGGTCTGGCACCACAGAAGCAACGACGACTCCAGCCCCGCTCCGAAATCACAGTTGTGGTTGGGAGCGCAGAGGCCTCTTGAGTGGATTAAGAACCCCAATCTTCAGTTTCTGGGATTCTGAAGATCTGTTCCCTCTGTCTTCTTCTTCTATGCCACACCCGAGGATGCTGTCCTTGTAGTGGATCTCGCTGTCTCTCCAAGCAGCAGTAGAGCTGAACAGACCACTTGGCTGAAACCTTATTTATAAAAAATAAAGGTTCCTACAGGGGCTGAAAAAAAAGGTCAATAACATAAACCGAACCTCCTAACTTTATTATTACCATATAGTTTGAAAAACGGATAATAAATCGTTTGGGTTAGCTCATTTCCGTTACTTTTTGTTGACGTATTTTTTTTCAGATTTTTATGCGATTCGTTTACTCGCGGGTTATTCAATTTTTTGTCGTTCAGCTCTACTGCTGCTATAATTTTTATCCAAAAATTATATCAAGTCCGTTGCGATATCTTGACCTAGGATCGTGTAAATTTATCGTTACAAAACCAAATGGAGCGGCTTGTGCTTTTGAAAAGAAATTTTTAAATTTATTCATGTCCATGTCGCCTGAACACCAAGTATAATAAATATTCTGTAGAGTATGATTATCTACGCCATTAAACACAACTAAAATGTTACAGTTGTCTCTGATTACTTTTGGAATTTGTGTATATCTCTGTGTAACATAAATCACGTCTGTATTTTTATGTCTACCTCGTGAAAATATTCTAGCTGGATTTGATTGTTTGTCCAGCATAACATCATCGTACACTACTAAATTATTAATGAATCCATCCAGATCATCTACGGATGGCGCTTCATCAATATCAGTAATAAAGTCTATGACATTGTCTTCATGCAACAATTTTGCGTTTTCATTAAAATCTTTAAGTACTTCGTAACATCGCTGATCATCTACAGATGGCGCTACTAAATATAATTTATCCCACTTCAGCCATCGCATTATTAGATTAAGCAATAATTGCGTTTTTCCACTTCCGGACGGACCTATTATAATCATTCTGATAGAATTTGGTAACGCTGGATGGTGCTTTACTGGCTCTTGTTTTCGTGTCGCTGAAAAGTCAATTATATCCATATAATAAATAATATGAGTCTATATTGTGTTCGATGCAGAGCACCTACCGATACTACTGAATTAACAACAATAACAACAAGAAATAAAAGACGTGCACTTACAGGCAAGTGTGGGAAATGTGGTACCAAGAAATATAAGTTTATTCCAACAAAGACAGGTGGGGGTGATATCGCTGCATCGTTAGGAAAATTACCAGGAACTCCATGGGCTAAATATCCCGGTGAGAAACATTTACCCGGATATAATTATTGTGGTCCTGGAACTCGACTTGATATCAGACTCGATGATCAAGATCAACCAAAACCAGGAGAGTATCCAGTAAATAAGATTGACCAAGCGTGTCACGTTCACAATGTCGCGTATAAAAGTAAGGATTTGCAACACCGACATCTTGCGGATGTGAAATTGATTCACGCGTTAAATTCTATACCTAATAAATCTCTCAGAGAAAAATTAGCTAGTTTTCTAGTAAAAACTGCTATGAAAGGTAAACTGGTGTTAGGAGCTGGCAATTAATTATATAACTATCATAATGGAATCTGTTTATTATTCCCCGAGAGGATTCTGGAGAGGTAAGGCAGCGATTAGTAAACTCGCCGAAGCAGCAAAAGTTTCACGTGATGTCGCTGCATCATGGTTAGCACGACAGGCAATATGGCAAATCTTCCTAAGTCCACCTAAAAGAATTCATTACGCGCATTTTGATGTTAATGTTCCTAATGAAGTTCATCAAGCAGATATTTTGTTTTTACCACACGATACCATTAAAACACGTGGACGAAAATCACGCACGTACAAATACGCGTTAACTGTCGCTGACATTGCGAGTAGATATAAAGAAGCGGAGCCATTATCAACAAAGACAACATCTGAAGTTGCATCTGCGTTTGAACGCATTTATCAACGTGGTGGTCTACGATGGCCACGGTTATTACAAGTTGATCTTGGTAAAGAATTTCTTGGAGTAGTATCACTGTTGATGAAGAAACGTAACGTTAAAATCAGACGAGGACATACTGAAATTCATCGTGATCAGGCAATCGTTGAACGATTTAATAGAACACTTGCTGAGCGGTTATTCGGATACCAATATGCAAAGGAAATATCTACTGACTTCAAAGATAGATCTCGTGAATGGGTTGCAAGATTACCGAGTGTGATAGCTGCGTTGAATAATGAAATTACTTGTGCAACTTCCATGAAACCTTCTAATGCGATCAAAAAAATATATATACCAATACGACGTGAATCTTTCTCTCAACCAGTATTAGGTAATGTTACAGTTAGATATTTATATGAACCTGGCGAACTTGAAGGTGGTAAAAAAAAGAGCAACCGATCCTATCTGGAGTGTGACTACACATAAAATTTCTAGCGTGGCTAGATCCACTGGTAGACCTCCAATATACAGACTAGATTCTACAGCCCCTCAACGTGGATTTGTACGTGAACAATTACAAGTAATTCCTGAGGATACGCAATTACCACCAAGCTCAATTTTGTAAACATCCAGAGCCTCGACGTCGATTACACTCAAGACAAGTCAGCATTACATTATCACGTATATGACCGAGATCACTATTAATTCTGTCTACGGTAAATTGTCTTGGATTATTATTCGAATATTGCCATGACATATTACAGTTGCAACTTGCGCAATGATTATTTTGTAGTTGTTTTAGTTTTATAATAAATTCAACATCAATATCAAAATCACGATTATTTTTTTTGTCACATTGCTTATAACCAGATAGTTTTTTTCTTATTACATCATTATTAACAATCTGGTCATTATTTTCTATAAAATTCATAATAACCCTATGTAGTTGAGATATTCTCCTGACCCTAGAAACTGCGAGATAGACTAAATTTGACCACTCGATCCGATCATCTACAATCCAGATTTTAGTATCAGTTATAGTTAATCCCTGCGACGAGTGAATTGTTATGGCGTATCCTAACGTCCACGGTGATTTATTCATACTCAGCGCATTCTCAACGACATTAATATCGACTAAAATAATATCATTCAAGACAAGATTCTGTATTCCACCACCAGGAATTTCAACATCAATATTCTGTCGTCGAGTATCTGGGGGGCGATAACATAATGGTACTGGTAGATCTGAAAACTTTTCTTTATGTAACGTAAATAATTTATCCTGTAGTTCATCACGAACTATCTTTCTACTTGCAACTATTAAATCAGCGGGATTCCATAAATTTAGAAAATTATTCATCGAAGTTTCTGGAATTACTCCTCGCATTATCTCACATTGTACTCTGTCTGGCTGAAGTCTGATTAACCTTTTAAATTCCTTCAGCGGTTCATCAATAGCTCTATGGTCATCATTTATTTCTTCATAATAATCTACGCTATTCTTCAGCCATTCATGTGGAGACTCTCCAACAAAGGGTGGTGGTTGACCATTATCGCCGCACATAATCACAGCAGTATTCTTTGTCAATAACCATTCAAGAAATGTTTTTAGTGTTTCTAACGACACCGTGCATATCTCGTCCCATATAATATATTTAGGTATATATTTTCACCCATTCGCTCAGGAGTCCACGTGTCTCCGCACCATCTAAAGAAACTGTGATATGTACATGATTTTACTCCTCGTTCTTTTATTTCTCTAGCAAGTTTGTGCGTCGGTGTTAAAACAATCATATCTGAGATATTATTTATAAATAAGTTAATCGCACGAGTTGTTTTACCTGAACCACCACACCCATTAAGATAAACGGTTTTATGTTTAGATACAGGATCGTACACAGATGGTGCAGATGATTTTAATATTTGATTATTATTTTTGTAATATGTCTCCGCAATTTCAACATCTGCAGATTCAGAATGACTAAGTATATTTTCTTGTTTTATTCTCCATGTTCCCCATTCACCATTACCGAGTTTTAATAAATCTTTATATTTTTATGTACATAAAATGAATCCGTAGCGACTCTGACGGCGTAACGGGGAAATTTATTTATCATCGATAGTAGATTTATAGAAACATATGCCAACATCGAAGATCTTAAATGAGTAAACTGCGGTGACTCGCCATCAAGATAACTCACAATGGTACCTAGTTTCGTTCCATCTGATAAATAAGCATTACATCTGTTTATAAACATATTTTTCTCAGTTGTATCAGCGATTATAAAATCTAGTTCAGCATCGTCCATAATCAATCTTGTACAATGTCGTTTATAATCGTATGAACCACCTTGAGTAAATTTACCGATTATTTTTCTACCAAGATCTTTTGCAAATTTCTCATCATGCTCGTCCCTGCATTTATTTATTTTAATAATATGATCTTCATCAATATCAGGGAATTCTTTTCTGGTATCATCAATATTAAATCTATTTGGTTCTGGTAACCAAACTTGTTTCTGTGAATTATACGATATAATCGCTTCAGTTACTCTCAACGATATTAAAAATCCAACATCAAGCATATATCGCAATAGTACTATTGGAACCCAATATTTTTCTGAAAAATGTCTTCCAAACCAAGCATAAGTAATCGGATGGAGATTTTCTGCAAACTCGAATAATTCTACATGAGGAAATCCGGTTAAGTCAAAATCTGGTAAATGTCCGTTTATCGCAACCCTGGTCATGTCATGTGTAGGATGTCCGAATCTCTTAAAGTATTTAGAACATACCCCATATCCAAGAAAACTCCCAGGATAACACGCTACCATATCAACCGAGATAACATCACTATGGTTGTATTTGGTGTTCCATAATCCACCGTGACCATATTCTACACAGCTTTTCTTGACATCTTCAAGGAATTCCGATCGTGTCGTTTTCCATGAATTTTTCTCCTGAGCGAAATGAGCTGCTACAGATGGAATTGTAAAACAATTATTTAATAATTGTCTAATTTTGACATCGTCTGAAGTATATTCACGCCAAAGGCGCTGCGCAAGATGTTCCATTTCTACATTAAGAGATTCTGTACGGTAAATATCACCATTAGGCCGTACAAACTGATCGTAATGGTCATATTCCGAACTCTGAAATAACCAAACGGATACAGGGTCGCTTTTGCTGATATTTTTAATAAAATCAAAGATGTCACCGTTATAAAATTTAACCGTTCTATTTCGTGGAAATATTGTTACTGCTGAGGTCCATGCGTGCGAATTATGATCAATAATATCTATCGGAGCTCCTCTTGATTTATATTTCGATTTATATAAAATCTCTCCTGTCAGCGTTTTTACTGTTATTGGGAATTTTAATTTCTTTTCTAGCTCAGCGACATCTTTGATAGACGCCCCGGTATCTTTAACGGACTCTGCCCATTTGTTTATTTTTTTACGTCTTAAATCTGTTAAACCATTACCACGTATCGCGTTTATGAAATGTTCTGTAACTCGTTCAGCTACACAGTTTATTCTTGATATTTTCATCGGTTTGAGATCCGCAACATTAGGTTTATC
>JAECUM010044090.1:0-38281 GCA_016617855.1 Megalonaias nervosa
AGATTTAATGACATTGTCTGCTAAAGTTTCTATATTTACGTCCATAGTTTTCGTTACGACGAAATTTCTACATTTGCGTCCAGCGTCCATAGTTTTCGTTACGAAGAAATTTCTACATTTGACTCCATAGTCTGGGTTACGAAAACAGCGATGATGAATATGGTTGTGACGCCATCAAGTCCCACCCTATTTATGGATGAGAGAATCATCTACCGATTTACTATTTCCATAACGTTCATTACACAGAACAACAGTGTTTAACAATATCGTAAATAATGCAAATGGGTCCAGACTATGCCAGTACAAGAAGAACCAGTTTATAGGCTTTAAGACTTTGTGCAACCAATTCTAAGAACCTAAAATATAAAGCAAGATTACTATACTATTCATTATATCAACTCAAAATTTTATTACAATACTCCGATACACTGCTAAGATACGCACTATTTTAAACTATCAAACTATACACAAACTTTCCAACTATCCAAACTTTTGTCATGTAACTGGAATGGACTAAACAATGTCCGCACAATTTTTAGCTCATTCAAAAGTAAAAAGCTTATAAATATGACAACATCCTGTATATCTGGAAAGTACTCGATTGCGGAAAAGAAATCGAGAAATTATATCTTGTAAATTTGTTTTTAAGCAAAGTTTTGATAACTATAGTTTTGTCTATACATTTTATATTTCATGAAATCTATTTGTCACAAGCATGTCGTTTTCCTTTAACTGTTCGTATATGCTGTGTGTCTCGTCATCACAGGCAAACGTTTTGTTGGGATGTCCGTTCAGTTTCTTCTTCGCCACGATTTGATTCCTATTCGAGTAGGATTGAAACTTTACATTGAGTTAAACTTTGCCACTGGTGATATTACCAATTTACACGAGATATCAATTTCTTCAATTAATAAACCTTCAGCTTTTTTCAGGGAACATCGACACATTCAGCGTGGGTGTATTAAATGAATCTTCAAGAAAAAAGCAACGAGAAATTCCATATTTTGGTGATATGTTGTCAGGATCCGGTGCATACAAGAATGTAAGGAATTATCTCTAAGAATAACTTTGCCCGACGCTATCTCGTTGTTCCACCGAGTTGAGGAATAATCGGACACAAATAAATGACCGTGACATTCAATAAGACAAAAGATTCTGCAGTGATGATAACAAATAACTAAATATATGTTATTACAGAATGAATTTTGCTACATGGTTCTATAGTTCTTATAACCGATTACAGATTTGAAAATAGGGGAGGTTAATGATTTTAAAGTTATTTCAGAGCTACTAATTGAGTTATGTCCCTGACACAAATTTGGTTGGTGCTCCAGCTTGTCCACCAGCAAAACAAAAAATTAGAGAAATACAAGATCGACAAAACTGATTCACTTTTGTGGGTCTACAATAGAAACGTTTATTTTTTTTTTATCAAGGAAGGGATTATGGGCTACTGAGTAACAACGAATAGATTGCTCGAAGCTGGATTAATTTAAGTCTGACATAAAAATAATAACATCCCAAGTTAAATATTTTTACACATGGCAGCCCCCTAACAATACCGGACTTAGCAAGGTGCAAAAAAAAGGTGCGATCTCACTGGGCCCGCAAGCGGGATTGGGGGGTGGGGGGTGGGGTGGAGGGCGCCGAAAATTTTGGAGTTTGTTTAAAACGGATTATATTTAAAGCAGATAATTTAAAAATAAATTTGATTTTGAAAACAAACCTGTATTTTTCTATGAATATTTCACAGGGTTTCTTCAGTGATATAGAAATTAGATTTTGGGGGCCCATTGTCCTCATTTCGCACCGGACCCGCAAAGTCTTAAAACCGCATCTTTCTTATCTCTCTCAGAAAAAAACTGACCATTATACTGATACAACATCTCCTTATATACTGAAATGACCAGAAACATATATTTTGATGCTATCTGAGAAACTACTGGCGTTTGTTGACATAATTTCATACATTTCTTAATGTACTAATAAAGCTACAAGTAGTATTCAAAGTAAGCAAATAATAATCAACTTAACTCCGATGCTATTTAGTTTACAAAATTGAAAATTTAAAAGGAACTTACAATAATGTGTTTTAAGTCCCAAAAAATCATAAAAGCTGTATCACATTTCCAAAAGTACAGTGTTCCAAATGAATTCCAGTTTAGAACGTGCTGGTGAGTTTTAATAGTATTGGATGAACTGATGTACCAATAGTATTGACGTATCATTTTGCTACAATCCAGAATGTCCTTAAATGAATTCACAATAATCCCACAATAGTATTTTAGTCCAAACGTCAATAAGCACTTTGTAATTCCAATGAATAATTTAAATAAATAAATCTTAAATTATAACTGAACACAACTAACATTGATTTCATAAAGACTTATGCTAAGAAAGGAATGAATAATATTATTGATCTCAACATTTATATTCATCCCCACTAGTCGAAATAAATGTATTTCTATCTGTATATATCAATAGTTATACATAGCAGACAGTTAAAGTTTGAAATGAAATTTTTGTTATTTATTAAATATGGACTGAGAACTCATGTCTAACTGAAATATCTATTTTATGTATTAAATTTCCATTGAGAGTGTATGTCTCAATTATATATATATATATATATATATATATATATATATATATATATATATATATATATATATATATATATATATATATATATATATATATATATATATTACATTTCAACAGATAAATAAAGATTACGTACAAAAATTATCAGAAGTTGGGTAAAACAATAGAGTAAAGATAAAGTAATTTGCCCAAGACAGTTTGACAAAATTTAACAAGAAATGATGCACAAATATTTTATCAAATGCACGGAATTACTTAAAGAGAAACTAAGTACAAACATCTAGAATTTTGATCGGTTTTATATAAATGAAATACAAGAATGAGGCATATTATCACTTCTTTTTTAATTAGGCTGTAGACTGATGCTCTTGTCAGATAAGATGCTCAGCTATATTCCCACTACGCCTCCACATTCTTCGAAATGGTTTCTGTTAGACTAAGAAACCAAAATAATCTTGCTTTAGCTTTGAAATAAAAACAAGTTATAAACAGCGTGATTTGTGTTACTGATTTTGCACACGTCGTTGATTTATTTCCACACCCAACTGTTTCTGATCGAACAAAAGACTAACTTCTGATGATACGCAGTGAAGCAATTTCCGAAGTGGATGTTCACTAAGAACATAATTTACAGATGGACCCACAGAAGACTATTGAAATAGAAAATTTCATTCGAATTGGAAAAAAATATAAAGACGAACACTAATAGGACGGTGAAAACAAAATTTGAATCGGGTCACTGTAGGTGAAAGTTCGTAAAACAAGAAAGTTGAACTGAACTGATAAAATAAGTAAATATTATTCTGCACATACCAATGCCGTCATTTATTTCTTAATATTCATTCTCATCTTAAAGAAATTTCATATTGAAACTGTCGAAAATGCAGGCACTAGAAGATTTTTTTCTAATCGTTATATAGTGAGCTGTGCCAGAATGTAGGATGTGCGCTTCCATTTAAGACTACGGATACTACAAAGTGCCTACAATTTTGACAGCAAAACATATTCTAACCAATGTAGCTCTACGACACCAAACTTTTAAACATTCTAAAATTGTTAATTAAATATTTATTTATAATCATCCAAACAGGAAGTGAAGTCACTTGCCCTCTACGTTCGATGTTCTACTACCGATTAAGAACGATCCAGTTAACGTTTGTGTGGAAATAAACCGTACTTCTTTGTTGAAAAACTTATCATTTATATTCCCGTTAACGATGCTGATGATACTTTCGATAAAGCAGAATTTATTGTAAGATATGATTATGTAGAGAACATATGGATTTGTTAATTAGAGTCGTCTTAAAATATTACTGGAGGACCCTTATCTTTACTTTTCAACCTATTCTTCCAGAGTAATATTATTGAAATATACGAAATGAACTTTTCACTCGAAGTTGACTGGGGTATTTTAACGTGTCTCTAGGTGCCTTTATTTTAAATAAAAATATTTCACACACACACACACACACACACACACACACACACACACACAGAGAGGACAAATTCGAATCTGTCTCACGTTCTGGCCACTACCCATGAACGATATGCATACTCTAATATTTGATCTTTGATTTTGTTGTATACATGTATATAATGTTTCCTGATCTCACGTCTCATTATTATTATTATTATTATTATTATTATTATTATTATTTCACATATTTTTAATACACAAGAATGATATTTTCCTCTGGTAATTTACACATCTGAATGCCTTTGATCTCAGGTACCTATCACTGTGTATTTGCTTGTTCCTAGATCCTAGGAGTGTCACTAATAATAATAGGGGCTAATATGGCCTCAAATGTGTCGTTATAGCGTGAGATCGTCTCTCTGACCTGAAGGAAACGTTATAGCCCTTAATGGGAAACATAATTTACAACCGTCCACAGGTTTTTCAGTATGCAATTATATGGCCTCGATCCATTTAAAAAATGTCCCTTGGGTATCTATGGCTAAAATGGCAATGGTAACATTAAAACTACACTTAGTAACCAGAACGTCGTTTGACAACACTCAACACTTACCAACACACACACTTACTAACCAATATGCCCTTTGACTGACCAGCACTCTCACTTATTAACCAATGAGAATAGTAGGAGTGTACACACCCATACACTTTACACACAAAGACACTTATATTCTATCACACAAAAGGTGGAATGCAAAGCAATAGGGATGAAATCACACATTATCACTTAGAAGAGGGTAGGATTTTTCACAGATATACTAAATATTCTGTCGGTCATGTAAAAGGGTAGGGGTGCTTACACACACTATACCCAAAACATACTTATACACTATCACACACAAGGATAGGACTTTTGTACACATTATACCGACAAAAATACTGTTATACTCGGGTAGGGTTTAAGTTCTAGTTGTGAAAGGCACATACAAAAGACATACACGCACACACAAATTATAGATTAGCTATGTTTCCAAGAGAACTCGGTTACTTATCGCAAGAGAGCCTTAATCGTTTCGTCCAAGGAAGTCATTTTAAGTAGGGAATGGTCTTTCAAGTTTTTATACAACTCTTTGAAGATCTTCTCTTCTGCAATGAGTGCAGACACTCACCCAACTCTTGACTCATCATCAAACATTTGTCGTTTTGTACTTATCAGGATGACCTATTTGAAAAGCTTGACAGTTGTTTCGTCAGTAGTGAGATTCTTTCGGGCAAGTGGTAATCATACAATACACAAAGTGTTGCTCTTGTTCTGGCCATCGTGAGACCATGGCTGTATTTTTCCCATTCTTCTTCTCCACTTAGAGCCGTGGACATTGGCTGCTCTTCTGGATAGAAGCATCATCTTCGCCTATTTTCATGACTTTGCGTTCCATATATTTGGTTTTAACAGTCTAGGATCGCTTATCTCAGACTGCTAATTTTAAGAGTATTGTCAAATTCTGCATAGAAGATTACGTTCACTGTGTTCACAAGGATGAATGTAAAGGGAAGTTGCGCACAGAGCTGGTCTAATTTTATGAGGTGTAAATATCGTTCTTCGCTCGCTAGTCTGTAATGAAATCAAATCCCCACAAAGCATAATCGTCGTACAAAATACCTTTTGTTTTGTTGGTTATACATGTCCTGTGGCTTCGAACAGCGCCAAGTATGATCTCAACTAATTGTTCTTGCAAAGTTAGGTTCAAAGCCTCTGGTACACAACGTAAGACGTCTCGGATGATTTCTATCTTAGAAATGTTGAAATGTTAGAACTCGAAAGGGTTGCGATTAATAGTTCCGTTGGGGGCAGCATTGCTCACGATGCGAATGAACAATTGTCAAGGTAGTTGACCTTGGAAGCCATGATCGCCGATATTGGACATAAGTCCCGGTGGCAATGGTAAGATTTTCATACGTGTCTCTAGTTCAGGTCAGTGTTTGACTGATGATGTTGACCACTTTGAGTAAGACGTCCACAGGACGCACGTAGCATCTGGCTGCTTTGATAAAAATTTTGTACTCGTTAGCATTTACATGAATTGGAACGCGGTATTATTTTTTCATTCAGTCTCAGATGTTAGTCCACACCATTCACATTTTAGAGAGAGTCTTTTCCATGCTACAGGGTTTCATCCTTTAAAGCGTGTCCAAGAGGATTTTTTAGTTGTTCGTTGAGAATTTCAACAAGGAAGTGGTTTTCTCCTGGACAATATTACAGACTTGAGTTAGATAATTGATTTCTATTAAAACCACTCCACAATGGGCTTCGTGATATTATTAAAAGAGACTGAGGTCATTCGACCGTGAAACAATATAATTTGTTATTGGGAAATAAACCCATACATAGAACTGTCACTAGGTAATGTTAAATAAAATTGATTATTCATAGTTCGATCATTCTTGTTTCCAAAGAATTACTCGATGTCAAAGGAGAAGGATTTTGCATGAGGTCTGGAGGATTTCTGCTGTGACTGGAAGAGTTGCGACTGGCACTGGCACTGGCGAGGCTACTGTCGTTACTGACTGTATATTTCAACGAAGGATTGGGAAGATGATAACGAATACAACTGCTGAGTTAAATAGTTATATTTGTTAATCTCCTTATTAAAAACTCAACTTTTCCATACATGTTCTATTAACACAATACACCATAAAATTTAACAGATAAAGGTGATTTGATTTTTCGGAACAGGTTCTTCACAATACACACAGCAGTTTTGTAGTTCCTTGCGGTGTGAACTCGGAGATGGGGATGCAGTATTTGCTGGCATGTTTATGACTTCTTTGTACAGCCGAAGATTTGTAATATGAAATCAAAGAATCGATCCTGGTTGGATATCCTTTCCAAAATTCCAAAATGATTTTACGTGTTATTCGATCGAGAATGCTTTCAGTATTATACAAGGAGTCTTCGTGTTTGGCCTCTTGTTGTAATTCCAGCAATAAAAATACTTGTAATGTGGGACGAAACAATTCTGTCATCCAGTTGGTTTAAACAGCCTTTATGAAAATCTCGCTTTGTTTTTCCAGTGCTAACACAGTCTATAGTGTTTAACTTTTCCTTTTTTTCTTGTTTTCGACGTTCGAAGCAATTGATGAAACACAATCATATCATTTTCAGGCGTTACTTTTTCTCGAGCATATCCAATACTAATATGTTAGGATTGATTGTAAGCTTTGATCAGACGTGGTAACACCTTATTTTTTGAGAGTATGTTGATGCGCAAAATATTTCCAAATTTGTTAGACAAATGAAAATTGGATTTCTCACCCCAAAAATTTGTCAAAGACTCGGGAATTATGGAAAAATTTGACCATAATCTCCAATAATATCCAACTATATCCAAAAGTCACATCAGATGCTTTTTACTTATAGGCACTGGGAATTCAGATATAACCTTGATCTTCACTTCTATTGGTTTAACTTGAACTTGTCCCACAGTATGTCATAAAAATGAAACACAAGCACAGCAAAACTTACTTTACCTAATTTAACCATCAGATTGCCATGACTGAGTCATTCGAAGAATTTACTAATTGTTTTCAAGTGATCATTCCAGGTACCGTTGTAGATGATGACGTCATAAAAGTCCACGTCACAATAATCTAGACCAGATGTTAATACTTTCATCAGTCGCTGGAATGTTGCTGAAGAATTTTTCATTCCAATTGGCATCACTTTAAATTGATAAAGTCCATCTGGAGTTGCAAAAGAGATAATTTCTTTTGCTCCTTCTCCGAGTGGAATTAGGCAGAATTCTTTCAAAACGTCAAATTTCGTGACACATTTCAAATTTCCAACACTGTCGATGCAATCGTATATTATTCACATTGTCAATGAATCCGTTATGATGGAACTGTTAAATTTTATTTAGTCAATACACATGCGGAATGTATTACCTGGTCTTGGCACAAGAATACATTGTGAACTCCAGTTGCTTATAGTTTGTTATATATAATCATTCTTCAGTAAATATTGAATTTCTTTTTTTAAATATTCCTCACTGAGAAATCTTATATTCCAAGAATGCTGTTTAATAGGTGTATAATCCACAGACTCATGGTAGATTTTATTTGTTCGTGTTGGAACATCAGGAAATATGTGCTCATAGCTGTTTTA
Organism: Megalonaias nervosa; assembly: GCA_016617855.1. Taxonomy (NCBI): domain Eukaryota; kingdom Metazoa; phylum Mollusca; class Bivalvia; order Unionida; family Unionidae; genus Megalonaias; species Megalonaias nervosa. Next base: position 8,184 of record JAECUM010044090.1, read on the forward strand.
GTACATTCCATTCCTGCTCATGTAGATGTGAAAATTTCTGATCCAGATTTTTAAATATTTATAGGTTACTGCATTGTATGGGAAAATATGAACGAGTTTTTCGGATGGATATACTACACGACATTGGGAGTGCAGTATATCCATCCGACAGAATGAGTTCATATTTTCCAATACAAATGCAGTAACCTTTAATTATATGCTCATTTTCTTATTCTACCTAAGGCTTAATTATATAAACAAAAATACACTACAAGAAACAAAATAACTGAATTTATACTGTATTCTAAACTAAATACGCAAGCACAGATTCATCAGTACACAACAACAACATCATTAATGCACACATAACTCGGCCCAGATGCCTTTGAACTTAGTCGCGCGCTAGACATCACTTTCGAAAGAAAATGGAGTTTTGATCTACTTAAAATTGAAATTTAGAGTCATATTGTGAATGAATGCGCATTGCAACAACTTCTCAATTTCGTCTGGAATGAATAGATTTTTGTAGATTTTTCGATTCTGTTAATTTAGCGATAATGACTGGATTTATCTGTGTCAATTCTACATGAAGTACATCTGATTTCAGCAGCCAGGGAGGAGCGTGTTGACATCTGCAAGTGTGTTTCTGTTCCGTCATTGAATGTTTTGAATCATAATGTGGGAAAAGTATGAAGTCTTTCAATTGTAATTATCAAAACGACGCCTTGAAATATAATGTTCATTTTATTTTGAGTGCAATAAGGAGGATGTAATTGCGCTTGGAATGTAGTCGAAATTACAGTACAATTTCGAAATGTGTAATCAAGCTTTAGAACCCATGACATGGCTCATGTAATTCGGATTTGCAGAATTCAGGATGTAAAACTGTAATTATATTTTTGGCCATTCTTATTACCAGCAAAAGAAGACACGTTTATGTCTTGTTACTTGCATGTTATTTGTAGGGACCCAGCAATTTTATGACCTGTCTGGGGTCCTTCGCTAGCCTAAATCCGAAACATTGTATCAAAAAATTAACGCGGAGTACTGCAAAGTAGCTGGTATGTGGCAGTCCACGAAACATCTGCTTTAATTCATTCAGAAAAAAATTTAATCAACCAAACCATTAAATGTCTACTACATGAGTGTATATGATCTGTTTACAAAGCAGTTCCTACTACACTATTGGGCACACGTGTCGGCATCGTTCTGATGACTACCATCGTCACTGCGTCCATCGCCGTTGACCTGGAGTGTCTGCCTTTGGAATGTGACCTTCCGTCTATCGTCCGGGGGGGGGGGGTAGGTCCACCGCCGATTTGCCGCAAAGGTAAAAAAGAAATCACGATGAAATCAGCATCCTGGCAGAAAGGTCAATACCATCCTGGACCGCTGCACGACCACTCCATTTCTGAGGAAGAATTATGGCAAAAGAACGAGATCCAGGAGAACGCGCAGATGGCCCACAATGCCCGATCACTCGATAAGGTGGCGAAAAAACCGGTTCGTAAAAACCGACGCTTCCAACATGGCTGTAATGACATTTAGATATTGATAAAATAGCATTCAAAGACTAATTTGATTATTTTGGATATACCCTGAATTCACTTAAAAGTTATTTGGATTATTTTGGATTTACACTGAATTCACTTAAAAGCATTTGAATTTAATATGATTTCTTCGGTACTGTTGATACATCAGTACATTATAGCTATTATTCGGGAAACCTTTGGAACGTATTCGATTTACATCGAATTGATAGAACATTTTAGTAAATAAGAATTCAAATCATATTCTAAGTTATTTTTAATTATTTCACTTTGTATTTTAGGGTATTAAATTCATATTTTGAATTTTGCAAAAGGTGTTGGTTTTGCTTTTTCTTTATTTCATAATAAACCATTAGAGTCTTAACAAAGTAGAAAATGTAACAAGGGTAGCTATTTTAAACGATATGTACAAGAATGTGCAAATTACTTATACAAAAAACATACAGGGATACAAACAGAAGTAAATGTACATGCACAAATTATGCATTCTTTCTTGATTTCTTTCTTGATTATGATATATTTATTAAACAGTGTAATCTACGTCATCGAAGTGACCTCGTTGCCCACATCCTAGTGCTATGATAATCTCGTCCCATAACAATTTATCTACTTTTACGAAGGGCTTCTTAACGGAGAGAAGCAGCAACTAAGTTGGTCAGGGAACCAAACTAGTGCTATATTATCACAACTGATTTGATCGAAAAGGAATTGCGTTGTAGACGGAAGACTATTTAGTAGACAGGGCAACGTAGATGTCATTGAATAAAAACTATATTTCACCTGGTACTTCTCTGCTGATAATTAAAGTTATGAATAGGTCGTAACATTATAAATAAACGAGTGTTTCCGGGAAACTGAAACCAGAAGTGTCTGATTAATCGCTGGCTGTAGCCTGCAAGAACTGACAGGTTTGAGGGTATTTTATATTTTACGGCAACAACAGGAATTATTTCAAACCCGAACAATTGAAACTGTCGACAGCTTTGACATGTCTTTCCTAGCGATGAAAACCTAAACAGAAATTTATTATTAGAGGCCAAAACTTTAATATTGTAAATTTAATGATAATAGGATTATGTGGCCTTAGAAAGATTTATAATAATACCCGACCCGTCAAATGCCAATCATTCGGAGGCGCCTCATACTGTCAAGGATTACGAATATCACTACTTTTTATGCCCAAAATGCAAAAGTACATTGAACCGTTTCAGTTTTATGTGCATGAGGGTTTTGTAACTTGTTAATTAGCAAACATTGGCATTGAATTGTGGTACGATTGTCTACAGTTACTAGAATCGATCTTTCTTTGCCAAGTACTGTCGTTTTATCACAAATTTTCAATATTCATTCTCTTCACTTTCGTTCTAGACCAAAGTTATAAACAATTATCTATTACCAGGCCTGTCAATAAATATTTTTAAATTTGTGACACTTCAGTAAATTCATAAATGTTGATGAATTATAAATACAAAAGTAAGTAGGGTCATCATCATCATCATCTGATGATGATGATAGTGGTGGTGATGATGTAGATGATGATGATGATGATGATAGTGGTGGTGATGATGTAGCTGTTGCTGACGACTATACTAATGTACATGTATTACTAATACTACTGAAAATTAAATTACGTTTTAGCAATTTTCGGTTCTAATTACAGACACAGCGAAAGGATTAGACTGCGTAGTTTGCAACTTATTGAAGAAGAAGAAGAAGCGGAAGAGGAAGAAGAAAAAGAAGAAGAAGAAGAAGAAGAAGAAGAAGACGTTCGCAGAGATTAAGGAGAGTTAAAACAAACTCGATGACGAAAAGAGCACAATTTGCAACAAATGAACTTGTAACTCAATCAATTTCCTCCTTAAGAATTGCCGCTGGGTTTTGGATAAGTTCATTATTTCAGACCTTGCCTTACAGCATGTACTCGTTATAAGTCGAGTCCATCTGCACACTGCATAATGCGCCGGCTGATTAAGGCCTACGCTGTACTCCTAGTAACAGTAGTTTGCAATACTGTGTTTAACCGAGTTAACCGACAAGAGCAAAGTTCGGTACTTGTTATTTTTAAAAAAAATCTAAGTCCAGTAGTTTACGACAAAGTGTCACCTCTTCTTACCCATTATTTAAAATCAACAAATTAATGTTTAGAACAATATTCACATGTGCTTCTTATATGGAATTTGCTTTTTTAGTACATATACATGGAGTCCCTAATGCTGATATCAATGTATTTGCCTCAAAAGGATAGGTCTGTCTTTAACAAATCTTTTTGTTTAATGGAATTATAATTTCCACTGGTTTCCAACTGATAAGTGGATCGTTGTATCCTTTCCATTTCCCTATGAACTTACCTTTGATTCGTATGGTCTACAAAATCTCTTTGACTTTGGACATGTAGTCTTGTGTGTCAAACTTGAAGAAGAAAAGAATTGTATGTATTTATTCATATCAAATCTTTAATGTATTCCTTCCTCACACCGCACTGTTTAACACTCTCACTATTGTGATTTATGGTATTACGACTCTATGGTATTAAACTAAGTAATAGACAAAAGCAAAAGCCAACAAGTTTTGTGAAATTCAACAAATAATTTATTTCCTAGAATACAAAGTGAAAATTTAAAAAAGAATCTACAATATTGTGAATTAAATCCCAAATAGTCCTAATAGTTCCAACACAAGTCCAAATGTATAAAGTTCCAGCTAAATTTCAGTGGTATTCCGAAAAGTTCCAATATTGGATATAGTCTCGAATATGCCAATGTGACTGTGGATTGTAGTGTGGCGATGTACTAAGTCTGTTGATGTATCACAAGAATATAATCCAAATATGTCCTTGTCTGAATTCAATATAATTTCAAATTAATATTCCAGTCTAATAATTTTATGGATGAGCCCTTTGTATTTCCAGTGAATAATAATTTGAATAAATAATTCCACATAAATACAAATGCCGAACAGAACAACAAGACTGATTCCGCCTCAGATGTTAAATGCAAGAATGAGTAATTTCTCAAGTAAAGAATATTATTTAAAAGTTAAGACACAAAGCACAACCTGGATGAGGTTCAAAAGTTTATTTCTATAAAATTCTAAGTTGTCAACAAAATTATAATAAAAACTCGTGAAACATCAGGTGCAACAGGTTCTTCATTGGGAGAATTCCAATGTCTTAGACCCAGACCCAAATAAACATTTATTGTCACTGATAATGGTCCTAATATTTAACCCACACTCCTGTACAACTACTAAGTATGTATTATTTGTCTAGAAAATTAAAGTTACTTATCAGGCACATATACATAACATATAATCATGGAGAAAAACTAACAAATAGAAATTAAAGATAAACAACAATGGCGCTTATCTTGATGGTATCATCATTGAATGTAATATGCAAATCTTCATCTTTTCTCAACACTGCAAGGCTTTTTATTTTTGAAATGTTACTCTATTCATCGTTATTTTGTATCACAACTAACACTGACTACACAACAAGAAATGCGCATAATTTGTTTTTACCTAGTTTGTTCTTTTATGTTAGATACATTAGATATTTCTTTCACCGCTGTGAAAACCGTTTAGTCTCTCACAATATAGCTTTGTGCCATTATTTATGATGGAGAAAACTTTTGATTTCTTCTCTGTTAAATGCTGAATAAATAGATTTAATGCGGTTTAGGAACTCGAGTGTGTTCGCTACGATTTAGAAATTTACAAGCGCACTTAAGCTGTCCTCGTTTAATGGAAATGAAGATGTTTAAATCGACTTTAGGCGGTTGACTGTTTCAGAGATGTTCCAAAATATATTATTCTCGTAAGTAACAATATTTGAATAAGCAAAAAAAAAACAGCATAAAAGATGAAGCATTTAGACATATAAGTGTATATCTGTATGCATGCCAATACCCTGACAACTATTAAATATCTAAATAGTCTCCAAATGAATTCATATTATTTCAGTAGCAGTTTTTATTCCAATTAATCTGAAATATTTCAGGCACTGTCATTCCAATGAATTATTAAATTAAATAAACGAATTCCTCTCAATACAACCGAAAAACTTCTTAGACTGGTGGTCCTACTACAAATGCATAATTCTACGTACTAATTATCTTATATTCAAAGCTAAGTCGTAGATTCAGAAACAATGAAAGACACATATTCCTTCTAGAATGATTTCAACTAGTAAACAAGATCAGATGTTAGCCAATCAAAATTTGGTCAGCCTGGTTTTTTCAAAAATTCATGTCCTTGTTGGATCACGTAATGTTTACTTCAACAATAGTGCTACTCAACCTTGGAACTTTATAAATGAATCTATGCACTTAATACATGAGATATTTTACAGAGCGAACTTACGATTGAGAAGAAAAAAAATTATGTATTTAAAATATTATTAGCTAAATAAACCTTAGGAGCTGTTTATGTGAATCACAATACGCGTAATATAGGTACACATAACAGGACTGATTCCTTGTTCTGAAATGGATGGCAAAATGTTAAAAGCATTTCAAAAACAAACTATTCATTGGAGTTTATAATATATTTATTTTATCACTCCATTGAAATCAAGACTTTAATCTTCGATGCTATCAATGACATACACGAGCTGATAATTATTTAAATTAGTTCAAAATACGATTTTGAAACATGAAAGCAATACGTTACCATACCGTGGCTTTAATGTGCTGTCACCCAGACTGTGTCTTTCTTTGATCTAAAGTACCAGTGTGGTACATCATATCGGCAGGGGAACCAGGCTGCTTGTAACAAATATTAAAGAAACTATCGACCTCGAATGGAATACCACTCAATTATTTTCGGGCGGTGTGGGTGGAGGTGGGCATGTTCCAAGGACTGGGGCTGGACCGCGATACAGCTCTGTTGTCATAAGTCCATTACATTTTATTTTAAACAAGTATTAAAGGTGGAATAATTAGCTCCATTTCCGCACATTTCCCAATGATGCCTAATACGTATTAGTCAATGAGGCCTCAATTTTTTCTTGTGTCACTCTCTTTTATAAAGAAACTATTTCGAAATAAGTGCGCCACAAACATGTAACTTCATTAGATGTCACCTTAAAGCTGTTAAAGATGATTCTAGTGGCGTAATTCGTGGAAATATGAGATAAACTAACAGGAAAATATTTGAAGCCATTTTACCCATTCTTACACGGTAATTTCATAACTCTTCAATTCAACGTAATTCAAGAGATAATGGATCAAGAAAATTTTATATTGAAAACCAAGATTTTTTCGCTTGCAGATAAACGTGTCTGGCTGAAACTAAAATTAACTTCAAGGCTATTTTTTAATTTTCTTCTACCAACTATTGATTATACTCTAATTAAATATTTAAACAATTAGGCAGCGATTTAAAATATTGATTCCGTTTGATCGTGATTATGCAAAAGTTAATCGCACGTTAAAGTTTTCTGGGTTAAAGTGTATGGATTTTTGCCGTAAGTATTATTCAATAAATCATTTGATAATCTGTAAATTTTGCAAAATGAAAAGGGCATGACACATGATATTTGCATAAAACTCATGTTGGGAACAAAAGTACAAAATTTAGTTTTTGATCAAAATTATTCCGATAAATATAGCCAGGCCAAAAGTAAGTCTTTTTAATTTTGGGTTCCGACATTGGGTGCTGTACCTGATTGTAGACAGTCTGGTTCCCAGTCAATACGCTAAGTTAAGAACGTAATTCCAGTTGAAGCAGACACACAGTCTAGACTGGCTGGCAAGTTACAAACAAAACGTGTATTAAGATCCCATTGTGTATGACAAATTCTTCGACTTAGTGTTGACCTTTCAATCACATATATGAAACACAAAACATAAAACATGGCGGCAAACTTCCTCCTATGAGAGAGAAAGATAATGTACATTATGATTGATTTATGGTCCAGAATTCACTCTAACAGTAAGAATTAATATGATTTGAGAAAAAACTGCTAAAGGTTGCTAATACTTGGGATTAAATTAAACATTCCATATGTTTTACATATTTTATTGATTTTTGTCATAAAAAACAGAGACAACAGTGTGAAAAAAGACCTAAGTCGGTCCAATTACTTGTAGAGTAACTCCTGACAACCCGTTTCACTCAGGTGGTTTGTGGAAATGCCCATCAAGGCATCTTCACATTTATATCATACAATATATGTCTCCGAAGGATAGCGAATCAAAACATCCCCGTGACGGCAAAATGATTCCCAACAAAACTTACATACTAACGATTTGACTGTGTCGCTTTGCCCGCGCGGATCAAGGCTCGATTCCTAAACATGCCAGTGAACTTCGTGCATCCCAAATACTTCACAGTGCTTCAGTTGTCAAAGTATGAGCATATAAGAGATGGATGAAAAGAAGCAGTCTACCCCAGATGCAAACAAGATGGCCTCGATAAATCGTTAAATAAGGAAACAACCGCCTGTACAATTTCTGAAGGAAACCACTTTTCGTGCTCTAGAGATGATCATAAGTAGAACGTCAAAAAGGAGATCGATCGTGTAAAACAGGAGAAAGGCATGGCTTCTTTTAAGGCCAAAGACTCTGTGAAAGCTATAACGCTAAACACTGTCGGCAAATCCAGCGTGTAGTTCTGGTGGAGCAGAAAGCCTCGTACTTCCACCATTTCATAAATATGACTGACACAATACAACATTGGAATTTCTGAGATTCCATGGCAAATATGACCAAAAAGGCCTACCACATGAAGAACATGGCCCAGCAGCTATCTGCCTTCTGTTGATGGTTTTAAAAGGGAAAGATTTCATAGCATGTACCATTTCAAGAAATACCTACATCCGCTAAAGGACTATCCATGATCGAATAGAACATGACTCCTCACAGCCAGATTAATCTCAATACTACAAACCAAGTTATACCGTATGTGTGTACACGCATTTTACACCTTTCTCAATATATCTCTCTTGAAACACTCCACTCAATCAATTTGATATTGACATCGTCTTGAACCAACATGTTTTGTTTAACTTGGCGACTTTAACCGACACCATGCACTTTATGTTGTAAAGATATCAGCGAGAGAGAGAAAACGTATAAGACCTTGTTTTGAACACAATATTTGCCTTTTAAACAAAATATGGTTATTCTTTCATAAATCCTTTTACATGATCTACTCGATCCTATATCTATTTGCAATCCACCCCTTTTACTTGACTTCTCTTGGGAAGTTAGTAACAACCTTTGTAGCAGTGATCACTTGTAACAGACTTAAGAGGCCATGCACCCAAGCATCAAGGATTCAGTAAGAGACGGACATTGAATGCGACAAATGGTAAAACATTTCAGTCCCTCTGAGAATTAAATTTGGCAACTGATCGTTCGAAAACGCAGCTGATAAGACAGTCTTATTTATTAGCGCACTCAAGGATGTTATTGGGAATAAAATATATTCCTAATCGTGTCAACAGATCATAGTTTGATGATGCTTCCATGAACACTGTAGGGAGCGAAAAAGGGTACATAAAAAGTTCAATGCCAACACAACAACTAAACACCTTAATAAATGCAGTATGTTCCGAGCTAAAGCCCTTCGTACAGAGAGAGAGAGAGAGAGAGAGAGAGAGAGAGAGAGAGAGAGAGAGAGAGAATGTTTTGTATGGAATGATAATATACCCTTTTTAGAATCTCCAATAGGAGCATCCTTGAATGCAATGAGCGTCTCGGTCATCTTTTGATCAATTGACTTGGAAGTACAATATTATGAATGACCCATTCATCGTAGGTCAAAGAAGCCACCTTATTTATTTTTATATCCATGTTTTTCAAAGACAGAACGCTCATAGTTATGTAGGTCATAACGTTTCTGAAACTATCATCGGTATATGGGTATACATCAGGGAAGCATATTGCCATTCACCGCTCTTCAACATAAAAATCAAAAACAGTCAAAATGTCTAAACGCAAGGAACAGCTCATTATACGTCGACGACTTTTTGATCTGCCATAGGTTATAAAATATACATACTATTGAATGTCAGCTACTTAAAGAGGGTTTACAAATTATCAGAAGAAATCGGGTACAAATTTTTAAAATCCAAAACAGCTTGTCTGCACCTTTGCAAATTCCGTACAATACACGATTACCAAAACTTTATATTAACGGTTCTCTCATGCCTGTTGGGGGGACCAGATTGGTTGAACTTGTATTTTCCTTACACATATTTGATACCTCAGGGACACATTTTATAACAGATCTGGATTTAATACGAGCCGTGGCAAACATTTATTGTGTCCTACTCTGATTGCAAAGAACTTTAGTAAGATCAAACCTTGACAATGGTTCGATTGTATTTAACCCAGCTCGCAACTCTTACCGCCAGATTCTTGATCCGATGTACAACCAGAGTTTCAGAGTTTTTCTGGAAGCATTTATAACTTCCTGTTCAGAACGCCTCTATCTTGAGGCAAATAAATCATCACTTTATATCAAACGAACGAAGTGGTTCTTCTGCATACTAACACCGCTAATCCATCTAACCACGCATCCAATATCAGCTTTAGGCCAAAATACAAACCATATTCGGTTGGAACCCAAATTTAATTCAACCCTTTGGCATTCGCCATCGTCTAAAAGCAAATATCATCACCAAAATTGTTATAAAAGCCCATATTAATATTTGATATTGGCAAATTTAAAGATTTTCCAAACAATCCTCTCATTTTTGCGAGCAAATTCAGTCAAAGAAGAGACTTCTTCAGTGGACATGCGCTACTGTAAACAGACGGTTCCAAAGATAGAGACATCGTTTTAGCTGCTGTTCTAACACTCCCCAAAACCACCTCCATTCGTTGACCGAATACAACCTCCATCTTTGGGGCAGAAGTTACTGCTATACTTATATCATTACCATAGAAAGAAACCGTTAAAAAACGCGGATAATTTTCCAACTCTTAAAACATAAAAAAAAATTTTTAATTTGAGACTTACCTTGTTTCTCAAGTCTAACAGAAACATGAAATTGTCCGATGTCAGTTTTGTTGTCGGATGTCGGTTCAATTAAGCAGCTTTCCAGATAATGTTCAACCTAAACAATTCGCTGATTTTCTATTTTAAAAGAGCGGTTTATCCAACATTTTTAGCCATATTAAAATGCTATTTTTATTTTAACCTTTCAATTTGCTTTCATATACTTATAAAGAACTTTGTCATATATATTTCATTTAGTAAAATAAAATGAATTTATTCGGAATGTTTCATCTTCTTAAAGCTTCCAGCACTTATCCATCTTGATATTTTTTACAAACTTTATGAGATCTTGCGTTATATCTTGAGGTACTATATATGATACATTATTATAAGGTTTTCTTCCTAACGTTTATTTTGTCGCAATTGTTCTCTGCATATATTTATAACTATGCTTTTAATTGACACAAATGTAATCATGATTGTGCTAACGTGCCTCTCTCTCTCTCTCGCGCGCGCGGTTGAATATTTGTATTAGTGGGACAGAGATAAGTGAAGCTGTGTGCATTTGCAGCAAACAGTAGAAATGTCGGCATGCCTCTGTCGTGCTTTCATGTACTGGGAATGAATTTTCTTTAATATAATACTTAGGGACACGAAACGCTGCCTAAAGCTTATCAAAAAGGCTGCTTCCGTTTTCTTGAGAAATGAACTTTAATTAGCCCAAAGAACGGTTCGTTTAGGAGTAAGTTGAGAACAAGATTTTTGCCAAAGTAGGCAATACTAGCTTCTGAAAGTGCAATAAAAATGAATTATGAACTATATAAACTAAAAAAAAAAAATTTGTTCGATAATTTTTTTTCCAATTTACCTACGAAGTCCAGGAAATGAAACTGACCAAGCGGATCTAACAGTCTTAAGAGCTTACAGCTTAAGAAAGGTCAAAAGGTCAAGCTGATTACTCGACAAAGCAAATTACATCCCCCAATTCTACTTCAAAATACAGAAAATTAAGTTATTTTAACGATATCTATGATATACAAGTTCTTTTTACAAAATAATTAGGATTATCAGCGAGGAGAATCTGGGGAATTATTTTCCTTGAAAATTAAAACCATGTACAAAGTATGACACTAGAATGGAACCCTTATTTAATAGCCTATCAGATAAAGTGTTGAGAGTTATTAGTAACGATATGTTCCGAATTACATTTACCACTTTCTGAAATAAGGAAGCTGCAAACTAATTGGTGAATGAAAACGTAACAAATAATGGTCAGATTATTACATGTTGGTCTCCATTTTAATCAGACTAAATCACAAGTGAATTGCAAATAAAATACACATTCTATCAACTGACTGATTTACGTCAGCTTTGAGACTGGTTTATGTGTGTAACAATCACACTCATAACTTGCATAAGACATACCATTTTCAAGGTCTTACGTCCCCTTTGCAGATACTCACCACTTCCCGAGAGATTTATAATATTGTTATATTAATAGCATGACAAAACTACAACAATAATATTACTTTTCATGTAGCACAGTAAGTGTTACATTAATCCTGTTAAAGAAAAGAATATAAAATTAATTCTCAAGTCCTTTTATGGACTTATGAAACGTTTTAAACACCTACTTGAGCATCATCATTCTTTGCTTTATTGATTCGTTCTTTGTAAAGCGATTGCAGTTTTAGAGAAAGAACTGTTTTCAGACAAACCTCTTTGTAATATTTGCAATGACAAATAAGATATGACCAAGATAACCCGTATCTATTTGTGTGTGTGTGTAACAAGATAACTGAATTGGGATTTCGGATTTTACAACAGAACACTTGATGGTGATACAAATACAAATTTATTGATGTATGATTTAAATGAGAAAGAATATTGATTAATACATGCGTGTGTTAAGATCCAAATACTGGACAAATTAACATGATACGCACGAACCTAAAAATGCAACAAATATAAATACAAATGAATGACCTTACACAGTACACGGACAAAGGTGAACAATCACAGCAATTTCACACGATGAAAATAATGGGTGTTTTTCTCGATAGTAAAGATGATGTAATCACTCAGCTAGTGAAAAATGAGATTGTTTTACTCAAATAGTAAAATGAATTGATTGGACAGATATCATACAAAAATATCTTTACACGCCCAAAACAATGGGTATAATAAAACCCCAAAATTAGCCTACAGCTAAAATATTACATGCATGGAGTAACACAAAACACTCCCGTCAATATCCCATTTGGCTACCAGTCACACCGGTCAATCAAGCAAGTATCATTATAGGTAGTCACCGACCACCATCCAATTCCTTGGTCAATCAAGCAATCAGCGGCCACCAATCCGGTCTGCAACGCCCAATCATCTACTACCCGACCAGCAACACTGTTCACTCAGCTCTACGGCTGCTGTGGTTAATGGTTAGCTCTATAGCTGGTACCACGACTACGATCACCATTGGTCACTCTGGTCACTCTTGTCAGCTGAAAATACATCGAACACCGTATACTACTTATGACACGGCATATAGGATAAAACGTAATGACGTTATATAAGTTATACAAATCTCATTATTGGTACAATAGTACAAAACAATAAACAGGTTCAGAAGTGAACCCGTGTCCGATAAAATTCTTACTGTACTAAACGTTTCTTAATAAAATGCAACTTTATATTGTTAATGTAAATTTCTTGCTAAGTCTCGAAGAAGAATAGAAAGTATTGCATTATACCACACAAGCCAAAGCTACATAGAAAATGTAAAAAAATAAACGTAGTAGTACAATACCTGTAAGGTACAATATACAAAAGAAATAATATACATAAGAAATTAATTACATACCTCTACAGCTGAAGATGTGCAAGTCCCTAAGTTTTATTGGTGTGGTTACTCTTACATTGACATCATTTGAGTAACCCCCTTGTGACAAAAAGTCTTATTTTATGTGTTCATGTTTTTTTCCATATGTGTGTGTTTCTTGTATTAATTTTATTAAATTTCGTTTTTATTACATTTTGAGTAAGGGTTTGTACACCATTCAAATCTTTATTTCTTCTAATATATCAAATTTCTGGAGTTGTTATTTAATTCATAATCATAGTTTCCTACATGTCTAAAGTTTAATAAATAAAAGCTAAATTAAATTAATTCATATTTAATTTCTATTAAGTATAGTTTTATAGTTTTAATAGATATCTATTATACTGTTTCTGCTTTGCGCATAGGTTGTTTGAGATCTTAATTAGGCACGAGCAGCATTCACACTACGCTTTCGCGATCACGTGAACACTAGCTCAGGTGCCACGAGTTTCTTGTCTAATACATGAATGACAATTTTGATCGTATTTAAAATATTAAGTGGCTATAGTTAGGTTACTAATAATTTAATAATTTATTAAAGTAATACATGAATAATTGTTTAGTTTAGTCAATTTAATCGTAATCAGTAAAGTTTGAAAATTTAGCTATAATATTTATTGGTAAAGTTAAATTAATAATATTAAACGTTTAATAAGTGTTCTTCGCATTCGTTTAAGTTGTTTAAACATTTCTTACGTAATATGAATCACAAGTCCGTTTTCCACTGCGTTAAGTCATCTTTTAATCCATACAGTATGGCGAGTGTCCTTTCTCCCTGATCACAGGAATGAGTCTCAATATCGCAATTTTGTCGATCTGTCCTTTTCTCCCTGCTCAACAGGAAGGAGTCTCATCATCGCATATTGTATTCCATTTCTTTTGTATTTCATTAATTTTTTTTTAATATTCTTGCTCCATGGCCTTAATTCAAATTCCATTTCGTTTCCGTTCGTTTGATTCTGTAACTATTCCTCTGTTTATCTGACATTTTGGAACTAGGGGGCTCCTGTACTAAGTAAACTGTTTGCTGACAAGACGTTCCGTAATGTGAAGATATCTCTTTACGGTGAGGCGTTTATACACAGACGATGTAGCCTACATCGTCTGTGCGCTGGAAAAATTTGGTTTTTCCTATCGAAAGCACTTCGCACGTGCGGCATAGGATGAACCGAACTCACTGTTTCAAAATAATGTACAATATACAAAAATCACCCTCGGGCATGGTTGTACACAAAAAAAGAAACCCGAGTAAATGTATTTAATAGAGAAATTTATACAATTCCGCGACAGTGTGTGTTTGTGTGTGTGTGTGTGTGTGTGTGTGAGAGAGAGAGAGAGAGAGAGAGAGAGAGAGAGAGAGAGAGAGAGAGAGAGAGAGAGAGAGAGTAGGGTGGGGTGAGGAGATATACCAAATTTACATACAAAGTCAATTTGAGACTCTTCAATTCATCGTCATATTTTTACCATATAAATTTTTCAGCAATTCTTTTTCTTCGAGAAAAGTATTAATTTATGACTCGGTGTGTTACAATTCTTTTTTCTGACGACTGATTATTGTCTGAATAGTTTGAACATAGACTGCCAATAACGATATCATTAATTATTACCAGTCATCCTTAGCAACATAGAGCAACCAAGAGTACCAATAATGATATCATTAATTATTTTATCATCATCC
Source organism: Megalonaias nervosa (assembly GCA_016617855.1). NCBI lineage: Eukaryota > Metazoa > Mollusca > Bivalvia > Unionida > Unionidae > Megalonaias > Megalonaias nervosa. The sequence continues at coordinate 23,215 of JAECUM010044090.1, forward strand.
TTAGCAACATAGAGTAAACGAAGAAATGAAATGTACAAGAAAAGAGACAACCAGGAGAATTACCAAACACATACATGCACCAATAAATAAGAATAAACAAGATGATACGGAAACAAATATTACGAGAGTATAAGGTTATAAGATCAAAAAGAAAATTTCTTTTTAATTTACAAAGTGATATTTTGTTGCAATGTTTTCATTAGACAGAGAAATAAACAATTATCTTCCGAACGGTCACATTCGGATGTACGAAAAAACTTTAAACACAGCTGACAAGCCAATTATATCACCTAATTAAGCGAACTGAGACAATAAAGCAAGTATTTATATTATTTAATCTGCCACGTCATGCGTTTATTTTATCATTGTCTTTTTGTACATATTGATATAAGAGGAATTAAAATATGATCTTTGACAAATCTCAGGTTGCATAACAAAATTATGTCTTGGTATATATAACTTTGGTAAAATTATATCTTGTTAATCCGTGACATAATTGAGAATCCATATTTGTTGTTATATTTCTTTTAGATGAAATAAAAATGTTTCCGTATAAAATGTTAGAACTTTTGAGGAGTTTGGTTATTCATGACTAACAACTTTTCAATGGATTGCGGATGAGTTGGAAACCCAACCCCCCGCACACACACACACACACACACACACACACACAACTAAAATCTCGAAATATCTCGCGGATTTGATTGTAATCTGAAGAACTTTGAACATGTGAACATAAAATGTGAAAAGATTTATTATGAATTATTTCTTCAGGTGCCTTTCACAGGAAATATTGTTTTGTTTCCTTTTAATGATAAGGTTTTAGGCAAGCTATAAAAATACCTATGTGTGTGATACATCAATTTATCGGACTGTATCGTGTGACTTAATCTGAAATGTGTCAATTAATATGCTAATGCCAATTAGCCCTTTTACAAACTACATAACATAGTCTCGTGACTCGTGATGTGATGTGATGTGATTATGATTTTTAACGTAGCTTTAACAATTTTTCAGTCATATCGCTACGATGTCTGCAGTGTGACAGTTTATAGTGATGTCTAGCACTGGGGCATCATGCCGCAGACATGTAGCATGATGTCCCACCCAGTCACATTATCCTGACACCAGACCGACCAGTCCTAACACTAACCTCTTAACGCTGAGCGCCAAGCGAGGCAGCTGTTAGTACCATTTTTGTAAGTCTTAGGTATGACTCGACCGGGGATCGAACCCACGACCTCCCGCATCCGAGGCGGACGCTCTAACCACTAGGCCACCGGAGCGGTCTCGTGACTCGTCATTCCAATGCAAGTTTGGATGGCAGGATTACAAAAGATTCAATGTAATAAATAGAAATAGACGCATTTCATTTTTGAACCTGTGGTATTTACATAATAGGAAACATTAGTTCACTGGAGCTATTTTACGGACTATAACACATACATACATACATACATACATACATACATACATACCTTCTAGCGTGTTTGCACAAAAAACGAGTTATTATTGCTTAAATTTATCAAAACCAATGAAATTTGCGATTCTCTAATGGGCTAAAATAATGCTAAAACATTCAAATTTTGCAACACTATGAAGAAACGTTAAAATTGTTTAGCTTCTAATTTATTCAACTAATTCATCTATATCGCTCACAATTCACATATCGTTTACTATCCAACGCAGTAGAACGGTCACATCATCAAGGTCAATCATGAAAGCTCTAATTGTACAGTTTTGTTGTTCTAAAAAAAACACGGGTAAGAATGCAAGTACCGCACTTTCCTTGCTCAACACAAGAATATTAAACATCAACGAAATTCTGAAAAAGATAATAACTGAAATGGATCGGAATGGCCGATTCACGTCCACTCCCCAAACCTCTAGTGGTATTTAAAGGAAGTGCAAATGCAATAGTACAGTTCGCATTTCATAACAAAGGAAAGTTAATATTGTACCGTTACAGATGTCTACTTAGGTTTTTTTTTTTTTAAATATTTATTTGCCGCACGATCAAATTATTTAACCAGTGTATATGACATTAAAACGGGTCTCTTTAGCACTGACAGATGCAAATCATTTGAATTAACTAAGTCGGATAAATTACTGGGAAGTACGCAGTTTGTAATTAATGTATTTTTAACATGTATTTGTTTCCTTTACTCATTCACTGGTAAAAAATGGGTAGACTGTGCGTGAAATACGATAAAATATCCGATTGTACCTAAATACACAGAAACTAAATAGTACAAAGAAGATTAGTGAAATCGAAATTACAATTATTATTGGAAAGTTTTAGGCACGTGCCTGGATCTAAACAAGGAAAATCTTTCCAAAGACTCAGATGACGTACAGCTAGTTCGATTGCACAAACCACAGTCCACATTTCTTTATGAAAATTATTCGTCCCCCCTCCGCAACAAAACATCTGCTATCCAAGTTCTTTAGAAGACAAGAAATTGCATTCTGATAATGGATTCGGTATTGGTATGTCAGAAATTTGTGTAGGACACGTAGGACACGAAAGTCAGAAATTTGTGTAGGACGCGGAAGTCAGAAATTTTTGTAGGTTACGGTAATGGTACGGATGAACCGAAAATCTGGATAACAAAAGCCTTAATGTATGTACAAAATGACACATGTAGTTCATATATAAATTGTAACTCAAAGATTTACATCCCGTTCTTATTGCAAGAATTTAAACAAGCTGAAAAGCGTTTTTCCAATTTAGAAAAGAAAAAAAACCACACAAGTTACATGTAAATAATTGACGGCATGGTCGTCCGCAGTAATTTTTCGTAGGGTAGAGTGGGGTGGATTGGGGTGGAAGCCATAATTGCCGGGTTGGAGGGAGTCAAATGAAATGGATATATTTATATACTGCACAATATATTGTTTAAAAGTCGGAAGAGGGGAACCCACCAACACCATCACCATCCCCGCGGACGCCCATGATTGACGGAAAATTAACTGTCTATCTTGCACTCGACAATATTCATTGAGTTTAAAAAAAGTTGAATAATGGAAAAAATTAAAATATAAAGCTTAGAATCAAGGTGATTGTGTGTTGTCTTGTTTCTTGAGTATATGTCTTTTTCCTATCATAACAAAATGTCAGTGTCCGCGTTGTATTTGTAACTCAAGTTGAATAAGATAGAAGAATAACTATCGAGTATATCCACTTCTTCAAATTAATATGAAACGATTTCTGATTGGTCAAAACAACACATGACGTTTGTGATAAAATAATGGCTCTTTCTAGATTTGATTTAATTTTTATCGAGATGGTACTGGACATCCACAGTGTACCTCAAATCCACATCAGTCATACAAATGGAACGAGTTTTTAAAAATCCGTCTCGAAAATCGGGTTATTTATCTGGAAGATTTATGAAACAATTATCAGAACATATATTCCAAATATATATGTTCAACTATTTCATATGACAACTGTCTATATGCTGAAAGCATTGGAATAATGGATCAAAACAAGTCTTTGTTAACGTTTCATGTACTCTCTGTCTGTCTGTCTGTCTCTCTCTCTCTCCACACACACACACACACACACACACACACACACACACACCAATTGAAAAAACAACAACACAAGAAGTAACTGCACATCTAGAGGGACCTGTTAGCTATGTATGACGTGAATTCGTTTGGATGCAAGCTAGCAACACTATCGAGTTATTCTGCATGGCATAACCTATATACAAACACATTACCTGGAGATTAGGTTTCATAGGGCGCCATCTGTATCGATGCATTATGTTTCGCTTCTAGCTTTACCTCCCGAATATAATTTCCAATAATAGAAACAAAAACTATGATGGTATTGACATTACAAGGGAATGGAGTGGAAAGGTGTAACAATCACAGCACTAGCAGCAGCAGCAATAATAATAATAATAATAATAATAATAATAATAGCATGCTAACAGTTGAGAGAAAAGCTATGCAAAATGACAGGAAAGAAAATGACGCACAGTGGAATAAACAAATCATTTTTGTTCTGCCACCGCCATTTTCTATACACCTGTTACCTACCAAACTTTCACTTCCATCTAAACCTTCCTTATCTACTCTAATTTTTCTTTAACTATTTCCTACTGTATTAATCGTCTACTTGCCGTGCGAGTGTATTATAATAGAGTTTGGAACATGCCCTGTTTTATTAATTTATTATAGTCTATGTCCATTAATATTCTTTTTTTAATTAAGATAAACTATCTGAACGTTTCATGCATTCTGTAGATAATGTCAATGGTTTTTATTTATTTTTTTATTTTTTTGCTTATTTTATTTTCTTGCTCTTTTTATCAACATTAAACACCATTATGAATTAGACATGTTGCTGTGCTGATTGCATACAATTAGAACGTATTGCCGAAGGCACGAGACGCTATTTACAATGACTCAGTTATGAAAGAAGTTTTAGTACTGTTAATTTAAGTTTTGCATTGTTACTTCCTACCCATCCTGTTGACATGATTTTATGGCGTGTTTGCAAACTATGGACCTGAATTTATGGCGTGTTAGCCACACTGCTGACATGATTTTATGGTTTATTAGCCAGACTGTTCACTTGATTTCAAAAGTATATTGCATTTTTGTCCTTAAGTTTTTGCCGAAAGATTGGACTTGACTTCTCCTATTATTTGGATTCATCTCTTTTTAAATTTTGTAGCATTATTTTTACGTTATTTTCACATAGTTTGACCACAAGAACGAAGACTATCAAAAGGATGATCAAGTTGTATTTTCTACTAATCGCTTCTTTTGAGAGAGAGAGAGAGAGAGAGAGAGAGAGAGAGAGAGAGAGAGTTGTTTTGAATGGTTCTCTAAGTCTGCACGCATCAGACTTGCATTTTTTGTTTGCATTGTAACATATTTGCACCAGCTGAGGTTAAAATGTAATACTTTTATTCACTGAAATATTAAATAGAATAATAACAAACAATGGACTGAACAAATCAAATCTTTTTATGGCAACCATGTTGATTCTAATAGGTTATATCAGCGAATGATTGAATTTACATAGAAATATGGCTTTTCATTACAGAATATCGTTGTTATAATTTTTAATACTGCTGCCTGGTTCTCATCAACGCGTTGATTTCACATTTTTGTGAACTCATTCTGACAGTAATATCTCTTTAATAGAAGTAGACTGTGTATTATGGAGGAGGAAGATTGATCTGTAGCTAATTTTTGATTTGATTTATGATCAATATGAACTTAAATAATGATATTATGACTTTTACCTATATTTTTTAAAGGGTCTTTTTAGTATGGTCTGCTCTTAATATTTATCTTAATTTGCCATATACATGGAATCTCTGGACACTGAAAACGAGAACAGAACAATGAATAAAACCACAACTTTACAACCCTGTTTCTGGTGGTTTAAAATATATAGTGTAATCGAACTTTAAACAGTCTAGCATTTCTATTCGAAATATAAAATTTTATATCAGATTAATAATAATGTTTTAAAAGTTCGTAAACTATTTCATTCACGCATGAAACTGTATGTCAATGTGTATTTATTAGTGGAACGTTCGATATTTTAGATCAATGTGTATTTATGAGTGTAACATTCGATATTTTAGGTCAATATGTTTAGGCGTGTTAACATTCGATATTTTATGCGAGTGTGTGTTTATGCATGTAACATTCGATATTTTACATAATTGTGTATCTTTATATATATATATATATATATATATATATATATATATATATATATATATATATATATATATATATATCTGTCAGAAAAAGTGCATAAAACTTCAATTTTGATTTGAATCAGAATGTAGTTTTAGATCCTTAAAAGATTATCATCTACTCCTGAAGAGAATTATGCATATTCGATAAATGTATTATCATGTAGAGAATGCATGGTATGTCTACAAATAAAAATAGGTAGGTAACTACAAGTATTTACATATCATGGAGGTAGATACTTGCTACCTAATTACAAACGTTTGTACATTTATCCAGTATATATTCCAATGTTTGTACACACTGAGGCTTCCTCTGACTAAGGCAATTTTGAACCATTTAATAGAACAATTTCTTTTTATTTTCTTCACATTGCTCCAAATTTAAGTCCTTAAAACTGTAGCTACTACTACTACTACTACTACTACTAAACACTTCTTTCAAAAAGGGTGGAATTTTCTGATATCGATTGGCAAATCATTTATAGAATTTTAACCGCACAACAGTGGCATTACATTAAAAGCAAACAAAGGAGAGGATTTTATCGAAATAGATTCGGAGATGGAACAATGTATTAAATCTCGTCGAGTTGTATACATTTTATACCAGTGTCGTTCATCCCAGACGGTGTTTTGTACCTTCTCTTTTGAAAAAACAGCAACAAAAAATAAGACGACAAGAAAAAAATAAACAAGAAAGCAAACACCCCAACCCCAAAAAACAAAATAAAACAAACACAAAAATAAAACCACTATCCGAATTGAATGATTACTACGACAATCGTATAGCTATTAGTTTCCTTTGACAACATTTGATACTTTCATCTTGCAAACGGATCTCCCATCTTCATAACTGTATCCCATTAGACAGATATTACAATACAAACAATTTCAAGAAAAATCGAATTATCTCTGATAACCAATTCAATATGGTTATATATTACTGATTTCTCCCATGGCTAAGCTCTGAAATAGACATCATTTGCATATTTAGACAATAATGAAACCAATCCGCCTCCATCAACATGATTTAAGGGAACCTTATTCTTCATGGAGAAAGGAGGCAGAATATTTTACACACAAAGCAAACATTGTATCAATAACAGAATATTGGACTTTTTCATTGTTCACCATAATTTTGCCTCTTCAGCACAAATAATTCATATTACACTATTTAGACTATATGGGATTATATATTATTGTTGCATCCATTCGTCCGTCGGATAAAGCTATAGATGGGAGTTATTTATCCCAGTAGACGTGTTGCTACATCAAAGAATATTATATCAGAAATTTCACAGATCTCGTATAAAGTAACGGTGATTCGAAAAATAACAGCACTTTGGCTGATTGTTTTCATCAATATTGCCAACAATTTGCCAACAACATATACCAAATAATGTTTGTCTGTACACTCTAACAAAGAAACATTACTGTACTGTGAACATTTTAGCGTTTCAGCGTTTTGGTATGCGAACTTCCCATATTTGAAAGAAGTAATGATATAATAATCAGAAATAATTATCATGAAAACTTTCGGAAGCTAAGTTTTATCCCGCAGAGATAAATGATAAAATGGATCAAGTTAAATATTTTAATATTCACTGGGTCTTATAACCACTGTATCGTCTTTCTCAGTGGGCGAAAGCTGAATATTCCGAATGAACGTCTGTTCTACCGATTTATTCCGCTTGTTTTTCAATAAAGAGTTTCCTGTAAGAACTAAACTTCAGTTTGGGAGGAGGTAAGTTACACATTATGGAATAATTTTCCATTATCTGTATATATAATTGGAGTAATTTAATATCGTGAAATGACGTCAGTGTATGACAGTCTAAATACAGCAATACACCGATCCACTTCATGAATACGGAGTTCCCTGATAACCAATGAGATAAGAGTGTCATGTCACAAAATATAAACGGCACGCGCAAATTAAGTTTAAAGTTTCACGGCTGTTTCGTAAACAATATTAAATATACTTAACAACCGTTAATTATCAAGAACAAACCTTTGTTTTGTGTTGAGTTACGTTTGGATATCAGGCTGTCTATGCATTAAGTTGCCTTTGAATAAATATATTTGTGTGCTACTATTCCTCTAATACACATCTAGTACAAATTCTCTAACAACAGGTGTGACACAAACCGACAGCCTATTATAAAGAATTCGTAAAAATAAAAAATACTGAAATTATCAATCCCACTACATACATTTTGTTATATTGGCATCACATTTTTAGGAGAAGGCAAAAACAAAACAACAGAGTTCATCCTCCACCTCTATTCCACAAGACTTGTACATTTTATTTTGTCATTCGGTTGTCCTCTATCGGCCGGTTTCTGTGCCAAGTAGGTGGGAGCTAATGCTAATTTGTTGGGGAATATGGCAGGAGGTGCAATATCTTATGAGTTTGAGCATTGGGCCATTTTATGGGGTTTTCGTTTATTGAATTGATAGCATTGCAATTTGTTTTTAGTTTCGAGTATATATTAATATATAATAAATTTGTTCATGATTATAGTTCATAGCTTAATTTGAAATATTTTTTGCTAACATCCATGTTTAAGAGTCTATCTGAGGAAACCTCTCTGGCACATACCGTATATATAGTTGTCCATGAGTTATATCTTTCTGCAAACTCCATAGACCCAGGTCTGCCGTCTTATAATTCTCCGGCGGATTTGGGTCTATGCTGTTTGATGGGAATAATCAGTAACACAAACAACGTGACCCTGATTAAGCGACGGCAGACCTTAGTCTGTGTTATTTGCAATAGGAACCAACGTATAATATTCTAATACATACAGTATGTTAAATTTATCAGTAATGAGTTTCATATCGGCAGCCCAGTCGAGGCCAAACAAAAGTACGACGTGATGTGTTGCCATCCGTAATATTAGGACATGAGTTTTGATTGAGTAGGGTTTGACGGAATCGGTTTGTGTCTTTACATTTTACATCAAGACTCTGCATTAAATACATTCTCAAGTGGATTTCGTCGAATTTCTTTTTTAAAAAAAGATGAAACGTAGTGAACATGGACAGACGGATTTGCGAAGTTCGATAGCACGATCATGATGCAACGAGGTGATGAAAGTTTAATTTCGTTGAAAATAGGACCTTCAGTGATATTCAAGGTAGGTCTTTGTAAGCGGAAGGCGTTACGGAAATCTCGAGGTGAAGAAGATTACAAAACATAGAATTATGCCCAGGGGTAGGTAGAATTATGCCCAGGAGTAGGTAGAATTATACCCAGTGGTAGGTACATATTACAAGTACTTGTTAGTATTTACCACACTCCACCTCTTTCGTGATGCATTTCAGGTTAATGTCAGTAAGTAATCAAGCCCATCATTTCCAGTAGTAGTAGTATGTATGCATTAGCAGTAGCAGCAGTAGTGATGTAGTGAGTGGTAGTAATCAAGACTATCACTCATAAAGCCCTTACAAGTCCTAAACACCCACATCTTAGTATCCTTCAACCTTGTAAATGGACTGCATAAGCCTTTACAAGTATAAAACACAGAGAATCATCACATATGCATAGAAGGGGACCCTACCCACACCACCTCACACTGAGCATGCCGTTGGAAAAAATAGGTTATCCGGGAAAAATAGACTGATGCATGTACAGCTGTTTATAAATATGTTATATGGACAGACCATTTATCACAGACCAACAAAAAAAAAAAAAAAAAAAAAAAAAAAAAAAAAACAACAACAACAAAAACAAACAAACAAACAAACAAACAAGCTTAAAAACTTGAACGACAAGCAGCTATCATATACGTGAAGAAGGGGACAGATCCACACTACTTTACACTGCACATGCCCCAGGGGATAAATACAGACCCTTTAAAATAGACACAATAAAACCCATAAAGCCGGGGGGCGAGTGGTACTCATACCACTTCACACTGCATATGACGGTGGTTAAAATAAGATTTTCGGGAAATAAAGAGACCAGTCTCAGCAAAAATTGTATACATTAGACGAATAGATCCTTCATAATGTATGCAATAAAACAAGCAATGCGCACAACACAAAACCTATCGAAAACATAGAGAAGAGGGATAGAACTAACATAGCTTCACACTGCATATACACCTGGAAGAAATAAGGATATACTACTCTTCATGCATAGACCCTGTAGTAAGGACCCCACAACCCTTAAACAATCTAAAACACTCAAAAACCTTGACATACGTAAAGACCCCACAACCCTTAAACAGTCTAAAATTCACAAAACCCATCATTTACATAAAGACCCACAACCCTTAAACAGTGTAAAAGACACAAAACTATGATATACGTAAAGACCCCACAACCCTTAAAGAGTCTAAAACGCATAAAAAACCTTGACATACATAAAGACCCCACAACCCAGTGGCGTAGCTTGGGGAGGGCAGGGGAGGACAGTTGTCCCCGGGCGCTATTTGCCAGGGGCGCAAAAATGAGGAAAATACAACTATTCGTTATCTCAGATGCACTCGAAGGGGGCGCCAAGTTTATATTTTGTCCCCGGGCGCTAAGTACCGGGAGGGGGGGGGCAAGTTTATGTTTTGTCCCCGGGCGCTAAGTACCCTCGCTACGCCACTGCCACAAACCTTAAACAGTCTAAAACACACAAAAACCCTGATATATAATTACAGACCACGCAACCCTTAAACAGTCGAAAACACACAAAAGCCTTGATATATAATTAAAGACCACACAACCCTTAAACAGTCGAAAACACACAAAAGCCTTAATATACGAACAGACACCACAACCCTTAAACAGTCTAAAACACTCAAAAACCACGATATACATATGGAAGAGGATAGGAACACCCGCAACGTAGCAATGCGTATGACCTCCATCTCGTTTATTGTAGTTTTCTAAATTTTAGTCTTTTTTAAGGTTTTCTCGGATCCGTTATAATCTATTTTTGTATAGGTTGTCCAGATTCATCTCTTTCTTTGTTACGACTCTATGGTCTTAAACTAAGTAACAGAAAAGAGTGTAACCATCAAGTTTTGTAAACTTCAAAAATAATTTATTTCCCTACAATACGAAGTAAAAATTACAGTATTGTGAATTAAATCCAAAATAGTTCTAAAAGTTTTATCGCAAGTCCAAATGTATGAAGTTCCAATTGAATGCAGTATTTCAAATAAATTCAAATATTTAATGTGTTGATGTGCCTGTAGTCTCGAATGTGCTAATGTGCCAATGTGCCAATGTCCTGGAATGTGGTGATGTGATAACAGTCTTTTGATGTATCAAAATAATATAATACAAAATGACCTTGTCTGAAGTAACTATTATTCCAACTTAATGTTTTAGTCACAGAATATTATCTAGCACTTTATAATTCCAGTGAATGAATAAATAAATCCAACCAAATTAAAAACTGAACACAACAATAAGACTGATTCTGCTTCAGATGTTAAGGAAAGCATGAATAATCCTAATGTAAACAAGATAATATGCCTCTCTGCTTGACCTAGGTCGCCTAGGTTACCATTTTCTGAAAATACTCTGTCAACTTATTAGCAAACTTTTGTTCTGGAAGTTTGTAAAGTAAGATACAAGACTGCATCTTTCACTCAGATCGAAGTAGACATATTTACTATTAATAATGATCTGAATATTTAATCTGTTTTTAGGGAGAATTCAAACAATTCAAATTAAATATACATAATACTTTTTTTCTTCTCGAAAACTGCTTGCTTGTTCGTTAGATGAGCATGCACAATACTATCTCGCTTGGTTCATATTTTCCTCCATGACGTATATGGTTTCAGTATTTTAAGGTTTTCAAGATGTTACATAGTACATTTTAACAGGGATATCTATGTGATGGAGAAGTGTCAATTTTGACATTTCTCTGTTTTTCTTGGAAATTTGTTGTTTTTTTTCTTTCTCCATTGGGTCGCACAGTGTAAACATGTGTAGGTCCTTTTCTCCCCCCGACATGTAATTATGTGTTGTTTGTAGGACTTTCAGATGGCCAGTTCTTAACTATGAAACTCGTAGGCAACGAATTGCTCTGGGTTTTTTTTTTTCTTGTCCATATCATCTTATTCTTGGTTTTTAAATGCATTTTGTTATCGACAGTTTTCTTAACTGAGACCTAATTTAAAGTTTCCACAGATTCTGATATGTGTAAAAAGTTCGTTCTTTTAAATTTCCCATGGCAGACGATACAAATTTCTTTGTACATTCGAAAGATGAGTAGTATTTATTCCGTTCTTAGACCAATATAAACATTTATAAATGCAAGATATGCAAAAAAGCATGGATTTTCTATTATTGATTTTATTTCTCAAAATACAACATGGAATTAATTTCTGATGATTGGTAAGCGATAACATTTTTGTAGTGGGCGGTATTGGCAAGTTTAACTTTGTTATTATTTGTTATCTTTCATCTTTGTTTTAGCTTCTGAAATCCTTGAATACCATCCTTTTCGAAAGGGTTTTGAATCCAGTGCGGAAAATATAGTAGCAAATACACCGTGTGCACAGACTGAAGTTAATACATGTATACGTAGATTCCTTTGTGCATGTCAAACTCCCCATTAGCTGTTGGCAATAGCAACAGGCACCGGGCAGTCACTACCTCTATACTTTCAAGTATACAGAAATTAGACATGTTAATTTACCCCCACCCCCCCAAGTTAACCATATAATTCATAGCTTACAATATTTCAGTCACTTTCGTCCTACACACTACACATCAGTCTCCTCGAATCGTTTTACTCCAGCTATCAATGAAATAAATGAATGTAATTGTTCGAGTTAATGAGAAATGCCATATGAAGCAAATGCTGTGGGCCTTACATTCAAACAGTGTATAATTTTCCCTCTCGGGTGAATGTTGGAGCTTTTAACTTCATTGATTTTGATGGCCGTTTTGTGAAGCTACGTTTTGATCATGTTTTTAGAATCATCAATAGTGTTTGCATTAGTTCATTTGATGAAGCACACCTGTATCAAAATGAGAAACAAGCAAACACAAGTTTAATCGTAATATCAATCGAACAGTGATAATAAAACTGGAGTATACATGATACTGGTGTATCTGTAAGGGAGTTGGCCAATGTTTAATACTACGAAGAATGCTTTGCTAAATCATGCATTAAAGTCCAATTATAATCAATAAATCTGTAACAGAAAAACAATACATAGTTTATAATGCAAAACTAAAAGACGATGAGTAATTTTATCATATTAAAGATATCTGCAGTGGGTGCAAGGCAAAATGCCCGCTCACAACTAATCGAAAATCAAAGTGGAAGATGGGTATTCAGGGACCATAACTCATCTAAATCATGACCTGGAGTGCTTGAAGTCTAACTTACTAGTCTTTTTCAATATAACAGAGCATTATCTCATTTGACTCAAATCCAAGAATCCTTCCTATAGGTATGCCTCGGAAACAAAAATTAGGAGCGCAGGCAATCAGGGAACATAACTCTCTTGAATGATATTGTGGAATACTGAATCTAAACTCGTTTAAAGTCTCGTCATGATCAAGATGCATATCAAATTTATTTGAAATCCAACCATTTTCAGTAATGTAATACTGCAGAAACCATTCATGATTGTGTGCAGTCAGGGGCCATAACTTTCTTAAATAATATTTTTTCGTATACTTTATTCGTGGAAACACGTAAATGTAAAGATTAGTTGTAAATTCCAAATCTCACGAATTTACTCTGAAAAAAAAATCAGTTAGATTGGAGATTTTGATATCCCTCTTATCGATCTAAACGAAATGTCAACGCTTGACAATTTTCATATCTATATAATACATTGCAACGTTGAACAATTCATTTACAATATTAGCAGAAATATGCACTTTCAGAGTCAAAGAAAGACAGGTTAGGCATGTCTGGCATTCTGCACTACACTCATGTACCTAGACAAATATTACATAATATGACAATGCAAAGTAGCAGATATGAACATTATTTAAGAATTAAACCCAAATTTCATCCCTAGTTGACTAAAGAGGAGCAAGCACAAGCACGTATTTTTAATGTCTACCGATCTCTCTATCCAAACACAAGCACCTGTCTCTCATGTCTATATAACTCTTTATCCAAACACAAGCACCTGTCTCTAATGTCCATAGAACTCTTTATCCAAAGACAAGCACCTGCTTCTAATGTCTATAGAACTCTTTATCCAAACACAAGCACGTGACTCTAATGTCTATAAAACTCTTTATCACGACACAAGCACGTGTCTCGAATACCTGTAGAACTCTTTATTACAACACAAGTACCCGCTTTTAATGTCTATAGAACTCTTTATTCCAACACAAGCGCCTGTCTCTAATGTCTATCTAATTCTTTATCCAAACACAAGCACTTGCTTCTAATGTGTATTGAACTCTTTATCACAACACAAGCAGCTGCTTATAATATCTATAGAACTCTTTATCCAAACACCAGCACGTGTCTCTAATATCTATATAACTCTTTATCCAAACACCAGCACGTGTCTCTAATACCTATATAACTCTTTACTACAACACAAGCACCTGCTTCTAATGTCTATATAACTCTTTATGCAAACAGAAACGCATGTCTATAACGTCTATATAACTCTTTATCCAAACACAAGCGCCTGTCTATAATGTCGATAGAACTTTTTATCCAAACACATGCACTTGTTTATAATATCTCTAGAACGACTGAAATAGCGTTACTTTTCGAACCCACAAATGCATTCTTGATCACCGCTTATACCCGGTCTAAAATGGCTAGACAGTATCAAAGGGTGATAAATTATTCGAGTCTGAACATTATGATTATTATTATTATTATTATTATTATTATTATTTATGATCGATCAAATTATCCCCAGTTCTATAGTCCTATATTTTAATCCTATACAAAATCGGGAAAATTTCATGGGAGTTCAAATTAAAAAAAAAATAAAATCAATAAACATCAATCTTTGATATTGGTAATGTTCATAAATTTATCGTATCCTGCTGAAATGGTAACGGTGGTCATTTTATTTTACTGAGACAAGAAAAATATTCTTGTTGATATTGTAGCTTTATAAGTCCAGCGTTCCAATTTTGTGTATCAAGCGCGTGTAATAAATTATGAAGTGAGAACGGGTTGCTTTTCTGTCCAGGGTACATTCAATGGCAAGAGGAGGTTCAAGTTATCAAAGCTTTACTTTTCTGTCCAGTGTACATTCCATGGCTAGAGGAAGTTCAAGTTATCAAACTTGTATTCTACAGCTTATTGGCAATATACAAGAGGTGAATGAAGTGGGCAGAGAGAGAGAGAGAGAGAGAGAGAGAGAGAGAGAGTCAATGTTTTG